>JNHV02000191.1:0-28483 GCA_001691785.3 Amanita brunnescens Koide BX004 | reverse complement strand
AAGAAGAACTTAGCCCCTTATTGATAACCCCACAAAGCGAAACAAAACCGCCCAAAGAACCTACACCACCTCGTACCCCACCCCAATCTCCGAATAGATCATCAATTTGAAGGATGAAGTTGTTCACGAACTAGGGTAGTGGATTGAGTCCCGGAAAGTCAGCAGAGGCTTTGGCCCCCTCTGCGCGCTCCTATTGATGTCACATCAAGTAAGCTGCGACGCTTGTTTCACATTCCCATGATGTTGTGTCAGAGGGTGAGTCGTGTTGCCCCTGTATATTCTATCCTATCATCAGCTCCTGAAGGCATGGCGATGCTGTTCTTTCCTGTATCTGGGTGAATGGAGAGGTTGCTTTGTGTAGATTGTCTAGAGATGATACCACTAGTACTGCTACTGTACTCATACTACTCTAGTAGCACAATCAATCAATCTCATGCCCATTCCTAGCGCCCATTGTCGTTCGTTGCTTGCGGTGAATCAGGGTGAATCTCACAGCACCGCCGCAGGAACTAATAGTCGAACCTCTTTTACAGAAACCAGGGTTTGATTAAACTAACTTCCGATTTACAACTCCAATTGGTACTACCCAAATTCAATGACCGTTCCGCAGCGAGTAAGCCGTCGCAGATGTTCCGGAGTCGGCGGATCCGTGATAAGAAATTGGACGCTCTCAAATGGCACTATCTTCCGAGATGACCCAAATTTTTGGCTTGCCTTGGCACTTTCCAAACGAGTCTCTACAAACTCGAGGATCTGGTCCCAAGTACGTTTGTCTCCAGTGAAGTCGATGCAGCGAACGGAAGGTCCCAGCCTGCCTTCTGCTATTTGGTTCATTGTATTTTCATCCGTGTCCATTAGTCCTGGGAGAGATAGTGACTCGAGACACGGAGTACATGACAGTATTGCACTAATGTCGATATTGTCTATCATTCTCAACTCTGATATGTCCAAGACACGAAGCCGCCGGAAGTTGAAGCGTTGCAACATTAGTTCTTGAATATCGGTAAAAGGACGGATCAAGTTATTTGCTTTAAATTTCTCCAGGTTGGGAAAATTGAAGATACGAAGAAGTGAAGGAAGAACGTGGGCGGATGTCCAAAGGACGAAATTGAGCAAACGACGCAGGCATATTTCTCCAACATTATTTATGCCAACCCACTTGACTTGAATCTCGAGGTTTGTGAGCGGCGTACATTGGCGTAAAACATCTAGTTGCGATGAGTGAACAGTGTAAAGTTTTAGAGTCGTCAATTGATGCCAAGGTATAACGGAAGTTTGCAAATTAATAAAACCGTTGAAGGCATCTAAAGACAGATATTTGAGGCGAGGATATTTGTCGGGATTAACAGTAACAAATATTTCGCGCCGCTGAGACATGTGCAGCGACAAGGACTCAAGGTTTGCGCAAGCCTCCGAAAATAGTTGTTGAAATTGGGGCACTTGCTCGGGCGATAACATGATCTGCAAAGATTTGAATTGATTGGGCATGATCAAGGCATCGAGCGTCTTTGATGAGAATGGCTGGTGTCCTGTCAAAGTTATCGCTGAGCCTCTTGCACGGGATAACAACTCTGATGCAATGGTCCGAGTATGGTCTTTCATACGTCCAATCGATACGACGTTCCACAAACGTGGGATTGAAAATGCGATTCTCCGCCATGCCGAGCACACTTGCGCCAGTACCACTTGCGTAGGCATCAGCCTGCGCCTCCTGGCAGACTCCCCGATTGGAAAAGGTATCTCGATAGAACTCCACGACGCGTGCAAGAACACGTCCCGGACAATTTCCAGCGGTAGCTTCTTGAACGGGGCAAGAGCAATTTTGCCTCGCCGGGCGTAATCTAAATGCTTGTTTCGCTTTATTAGAAGATCGGCCAGCTCAACATCGATGGCATCGATTAATGCGTCGTTTTCTGCCATTAAGGAACGGATGATTGAGGCCTCCCCTTCCGTGTAGCTCTCTTCGCTAGAATGGCCTATTTGCGACAAATAATCAATCTCGGCCATGGTCTGTTCTCATATAAACTATCAATTTGAAGGACCAAGTTATTCACGAACTTGGGTAGTGATCCTTGTGTAGYCAGACACTCTGAATTGAGTTTCACGTTGTTACGGTCGTGTCACACCATCATGAACCTTTCGCTTTACAGTATCAACGCGTTCATTATTCTCGACACAGAGGGCCACCGGGTCCTCGCAAAGTACTACAACCCCAAAAGCCATCCGCAGGGCGAGTCCAAAGAATTTCAGTCTGTCAAAGAACAGAAGGCTTTTGAGAAGGGACTATGGCA
Source organism: Amanita brunnescens Koide BX004 (assembly GCA_001691785.3). Taxonomy (NCBI): domain Eukaryota; kingdom Fungi; phylum Basidiomycota; class Agaricomycetes; order Agaricales; family Amanitaceae; genus Amanita; species Amanita brunnescens. The sequence continues at coordinate 26,192 of JNHV02000191.1, read as the reverse complement.
AAAGACGAAAAAGCAGGGAGGTCAGATCTTGCTGTCTACGCCCTACCGTTCATCAATCTAACAACCGCGTCGACAGGCGACATAATTCTCTACGATGCACATCTTGCTGTGTACAAGCACAGCCTTGACCTCATCCTTTATTTTATCGCCAGCCCACAGGAAAATGAGCTCATACTATCCACCGCGCTCAACTCCCTCGTCGAAGCACTTACCATGCTTCTCCGCAACTCCCTAGAAAAGCGAGGCGTACTTGAGAATCTGGATCTTGTGCTTCTGTGCCTCGATGAAACAGTGGATAACGGGTGAGTTTTCTTCCTTCCCCCGCTTGGCCCCACCTGACGCGAGCCTATCTTTAGCATCATTGTAGACACAGACTCGACGGCGATCGCATCACGGGTCAGCAGGCCAAGACCAGACACGACAGAGATTGTAATCAACGAACAGACTCTCATGAACGCTTATCAGACCGTAAAGGAAAAGATGCAGCAGCGTATTGGACAACTGTGATGTATAATAAGTACACTAGATATCCTTTTCTTCATCTGTAGCATAATGATGCGTCGAAGAACAAACAATTTGCCGAAATGACATGTAGGTATGTGGAAATATAAATACACGAACCCTAGACTGACCATGTGGTGATGCTGGCGTGAGGTACTAGTAAGGATAAGGTACAAAGGTAAAAGAGTGGTAATCAAGATRGATCCAATGAGGTGTTGATGTTATTGAGGCGGCGGATTCGCAAGGGAAACATTGGACCCTGACGCGATTGGGGTAGTAGTCCGTGGATAAGCGGAAACAGCTGTGGTACAAAAATGCTATAGCCACTGCTGTACGGTATGACTGCACATGCAGATGATGATTATCAGCGACGAGGGTCACACGAACCGAGGCTCGAGGCTCACCTCTCTCGTATGGGTTTTCCAATGCTTGTAAATTTGACAATTGTCAATGCGGACGCAGCCGCTATCGAAAGCGTCGCGATTGTAGCATAGAGTGCTGCCTTGCTGATGCGACGAGGGGCGGAGTCGAGAGAGGGTGATGGTTTATCCCACACCTCGGAGTCTGTAAGCTCTGGGTGGACATAAAGCGAAGTAGCAGCACGCATCGACATGAAGGGTTGTGCGAGACAAGAATGGGTTGCGGGTGCCCTAGTAGAGAGACAGCACGCCTTTTATTGTTTCGGAAAGATTTGACGGCCGGACTGGATTGCCATCACGTTCCGGGCACCTTCATCTGCGGCACCGGTGACAACAATTATGTATAAAATTCACAACGTCATTCGAATTTCGGCTCAGGGTAAGAACAGCTAGAATCCATATGGATGTATTGCCACGCGCACAAATCATGTGCGCAGGCTCAGAACAAACACACAAAGTTACTCGGGAACACATGCCGACCTTTTTGTCTCCTCGCTTCGTCTAGCAGCTCACCTGACCACCACCCATCCTCGGGCGTTGCAGTCACGGCAATGATGTCCCCAGCCTGGAAATCAAACTCCTCCTCAATAGTCGCCGCATAATCATACAACGCTTTCACTACGTAATAGTCGTCAGCCGTTGAATGTCGTAATCAACTCCATGAAACTAACCGTAAAACAGGATTGGAGCGCCTTCCTCGGTCGTTTGACCGGTCCCCCGCCCCATCTGCGACTGTTGAGAAGATACCTGTGACATCGGCTGAGGAGGTAGCGTCTGGATGGGAGGTGGTTGCGGTGAGGGTGTCCGTCCCACCAACCTGTTATCTATATACGCGTTTTGGGGTGTGATATACTGCTGGTGCATCTGCCCACCACCATAGACACCTTGAGCAGGCTGTCCCATCCCATTGGCATAATAAGGCGCTGCACCACCCAGAGATCCGCCTCTTTGCAGCCCATTTGCGACCTGATATGGATGTGCCTGATACATTGGCTGCTGTTGCGGCAGCGCCTGGTGTGTCGGCGGAGGTGGCTGGTATGTTACAGGTGAACCATAGACCGACTGCGTCGGCATGTAACCTTGAGGAGCAGGAGGTGCAGCTGCAGGTGGAGGCGGCTGGTATGCAGGCGCCGCTTGGGTCGGCGGCAAATTTGCATAATTGGGTTGTTGTATTGGACTCGCCGGGACCGTCGGGTGAGTATTAACAGAATTCATCGCATTTTGTCGGTATATCAGGGGCTGATTGGGAGAAGCCGCGGAAATAGGCGAACTATGTTGAGGCTGCTGCTGCTGCTGCGCCATGGATAGCCTCTGTTGAAGTTGTTGATACTGTGGGTGTTGCTGTTGCTGTTGCTGTTGTTGTTGCTGCTTCTGCTGTTCGTACCAGCGAGCCATATCATCGTGAAGGACCCTTCCACTGGGATCGAGAGCGATCCCAACACTGTTCGGACTCGGAGCGCGATTAATGTTCGGCGGAGGCGGTGGGGCAATGTAGCTATTCCTGCTGGGCCCTGGACTGGGGCCTCTGGACGTCGGAGGCTGGGGACTTGCACTCCGGGATCTGCCATGTGCGCCAATTCCGGCATGCCCAACCTGACTTGGCGGTCTCGCCAGATTCTGACCCTGCTGCGCAAGATTTGTGGAACTTGTGCTTCCTTGGAGCACGTGACTCGAACGCCTGCTGTTTGAACGACTAATTGACCTTCGTTCGCCGGGCAACGATTGCCCGTACTCTGCGACCACTTTCTGCATGACATCAGTTCCCGAAGGCGGGCTTGTCGATTTAGGCATCATGAACGCCGCCGTGGGAACATTTGGCGAGGCAGATCTCGACGCAGATGGGTGTGCCCCAACAACGAGCTCTGCGGAATTGCGGTAATCACGATTTGACCCTGACCCCTGGTTTTGAGAATTGGCTGGCGGAGATAGCGCCGAACTTGTCATAGGATCCAGGCTCCTGCGAGGTGAGGACTGCGCCGGCTTCGAATCTTGTGGCGATTTGACGATCGTATTACGTCTTCCACTACCAGAGTTCTGCACCGCAATCTTGAGTTCCTCCAGCTGCCTCGCCAACGGATCAATGCTGCCCTCCGGCCTCATGGAGATGGAAGTGCTTGCACGAGGGTTTGATGGACCAGCCTGTTGTGGATCCTTACTTAGATCGACCTTGTATGCAGAGCTTCCAACCTTGATGAACGTTTCTGCTGTCGGATCGATAGGCTCCGCCTGAGGATCAGGTTTGCTCATGCTTCTAGCAGGAGGGGGTTCTGTAGCTAGATAAGCAGTTGAACGTCTTTTAAATTGTTGATCCGGTAAAAGTTCAGGAGAAGACGTCAGAGGTGATGCGGACGTCCCGTTGACCTGGGTTGTGTGCTGCAGCTGAGCATGCACGGCGGAAGCACCGTTCTTCTGAGTTGCTTGCCGAGTTARGGATGGCTGATTCTGGGTATCTGCTCTTCTCAGACCACCTCCTGCACCTATACCGGCTGTGTTAACGATAGGCTCGTCATCCGCCTGTGCCTGTGCCTGTGCCTGTCTTGGCAATTCTCTCTGAGAAGCGCGAATGAACTGGGCAGGCCGTGTGGCGGGTCTCGATGAAGATGATGGGATGGCATCTGGGGTATTATAGTTCACAAATTGGGGTGGATCTGGGATGTGATTTCCAGTTCCATAGTCACGTACAAAGTTTTCCATATCCCGCTCTGGTTCCAACAATTCCAGGGCAAGACGTATCTTCTCGCACGACTGCAAGGCTGTCAGAAAAGAGGAGGATCCGATCACAACAACTCCTACCTCATCATCGGCAACGCAGACGGTAGATACAGCATTGGCATAGGCCCACATATTATCCTTCATAAATTCAACACGTTGTTCTTCTAGGTCCTGGCAGCTATCGCAAAAAGATTTCCAGTTTTGCTCCCATTTCTGGACGGTATCCTGAAGTGCCTTTGCAAAGTTGGCAAAATCGCGTTCATTGGCTTGAACTGTTTGCTGAGCCCTTTCGAGCTTCTGAGTGACTTTGTCGAGCTCCTTGCCTTGGATGATGCTCGATTGAGCAGCGTAGGAGTTGATGCGGACACAATCTGCTTCATATTTGTCGCGCGCTTTAACCACATATGACTCCTGGACCTGCTTGGCTTTAAATTCTTTCTCAATAACAGACTGGTATGCTTTCTTATGATGCATCTGTTTGTTGTAAAATATCGTCGCTTGAGATTCCAAATCGTTCTTTATTTGTTGAGCAAGTGTCAAGTGAAACCCGGCCTGTTTATCGGTCTCGAGGCGTACAGTATCCAATGAGTTGCGTAATTCGCTGTCGTTGTAGCGTCAGCACGGGTATTTCTGGCACTAAAGGCCCTGCACTCTTCCGCGGAGAAACGGTCATGACATCAGTTCTATCTACATGCGGGACCATGGTGCACGCTTCCGCCCAGAGGCGATTGGAGGAAATAATACAGGGCTTCCACAGTTGAGCAACACATACCCAATTTCGTCCCTGCCCAATGTCATCTTGGCCAGTTTGGCAAGTCGCTTAGCATAGTCTTCTTCGATGATAGCACTACCAGAGACGAATATCAGAGAGATAAGCTGGCAGAAGCGCAGATAGAAACTGACCGCTCCTTCCAGAAGTTCTTAAGCTCGTCCATCGTCCTCGATGCACCGCGCATGCGGGCGAACAAGACGTCAACACCGACATCGCTGAGACCCCAGAAGGCGTTGCAGAAATCAAGAGAGCGATTTTGTGGGATTGGGGAGTGCGCTCTTGCGTATTTGGAGAGCGAAGTAGTTGAAGGTTGGCGCCGGGCGGACATAAGTTCGTGGAGGGAGGAGCGCGGCTGGCTTGTGGCTGACCTTCACACGCACTCCCTCTTTCGTCTCCTCCGACGTTACTGAGCCAAAATTCTGGGGACCATGGCGCTCGTAGACTTTAGCTCGATTGTCATCCATACCAACCGCTAGGTTTTGTACCAAGTTGGCAGATGATTCGCTATCAACTCATCTTTTACGTCGTGCTCCCCTTTCAAGTCTAGAAGGGCCTGTTGGTTTTAACTTTATTCGGACCTAACGAATTCCAATGTTTCGTTCTGGCCTGTACCACGCCCTCAATGTGCCAATGCTGGCTTCGARCGACACGCCTCTCACACCAACTCAGATTATTGTCAGTCGCTACGGTCGGTATAAATYCTGCGACGGTACCGTCATCTTTTCCTTGTCTATCACTCTCCTATCATTTCTTGGTAAGTTGAAGGTGATTGGACCGGCGCTGTAGTACCAAGACCGACAATATATACAAGAACGGCGACCGTTGCGCTTATCGTTCCCCCGGGACAGTAAAGAAACCGCCGTTGACTCGGAGGCATTCATTGCAATTGGCGCTTCCTTGGACTAAAAGTTTGTACTCCTATCAAGATATTCCATTTATAGGTGTTGAGGCCTACCGTGTCTTTCAAGTAASGGTCTAGAGTGATTTTCGTGCCAAACGCTACGTTCAAAGGCTTATATGGAAACGGGATTGTCGGTCAACTCTTCATGCATGCTGCATCAATGCAGTACGTGCTCCTACTCGTGGATTGGAACTTATATCTACCAGGGTATAAATGAACAGCATTGGCGCCTGAATAGTAAAACATGTAAATGCCCAGTAACATTTCTGCGCGATAAAGGGAAGAAGCTGTCTCGTTGACGAGCACAAACTTGCACGAGAGCCMCACCAGGTTCTCTGACTTGCTCAAAGGAGATTTGGTCCCTCTTGGTAATATTGATTATCTCTTTCGGACAAATTGCTACCTTGATGTCAATGATCACAAAGAAACATCAAGACCGCGGTGCCCGTGGAGCATGGTTGTCGAGTAACCGACCTAGCTAAGCTGAGGCGGTACGTATCATCCGGTTCCTATTTCCGACAAACGAAAGGTTCGCGAACATACAGATAGATTACACTTCGAGCATCTGAATGTTTCTGGAGAAGAGCGGTGATAGCGAAAGGTTGTCATCTAACTCTGCTCCACACGGTATCATGATTTCTTCTCATGSATACACAGATGTCCCCAACCAGTTTAAAAAATTGCAGATCACGAACAACTGCTTCAATTCTATCAACTGCCTTGGAAGGCTTGTGCAAACCTTGCTGGTCATAAACCGTCATACTACTCAGCACGGAGTATCTGTTATCCTTAGTCCCGACAAATATCCTTGTCTCAAACATCTGTCTGGCGCAATTAATCCGCTTGGCGTYGCAGCGCGCCGCTAGATTAATTTTCAGAATTTCGTTATACCCTGACATCGATTGACGACTCTGGACCTTGGCATTGTTCACTCATTGCAATACGTCGATATATGTCTCTCACAAGCTTCAAGATCGGAGTTGAATGACATAGATGATGTTAGAGAAATATATCTTGTCACTTGCTTATTTTCACTCTTTGGACATGCTTTGAAGGGGTTCCTTCCCTTCTTCGTATCTTCAATTTCTTCGATCTGGAGGAATTTGAAGCAAATAAGCTGACCAGTCCTTTTCGGAGTATAAGTGTTCAAAAGCTAATGTTGCAACATTCCAAATACCGGCGGATTCGTGCCTTAAATATGTCAGGGACGGCATTTATGGTTGATATTGGTGACTATTAATTGACTGTGAACGAGGATGATGTGGCAGTGCCCGACAACCTTTGACTTCCTCTTTCGACACAAGATCCCATTCGAGCCACGCTGGGCGGTGACCGGCTCAGTTGATACGAAAACCATACCTTACGTTAATGTTGCCCATAAACGGGGACTACGTAACGCCAACTCGGATGCAGGGRCACGCGTCCATAACTTATGCTCACCGTGCCATGATGCTACTCAACGGACTCGTTCTACTATCGCTCGTCCCAGCCGCCTATGCCTGCTCTGGTCACCGGAGATCGGTGCCCTCATTAATGTCTCCCTCGCGTCCTCTACAGTGGGGAGACGTCAATATCATACATACCACAGATACCCATGGTTGGCTGCTCGGTCACCAGAAAAGTTCTTTTCCGGAGCCTAACTATAGGTGCGCACACGCCGCGATTCTACGCATCGACTTCACGCGCTGACCCATGCCCCAGCGGAGATTTGGGTGACTTCTTTTCGTTTGTGGCTCACATGAAGAGATTTTCCCGTGTACGTCTCATCTGTTCTCAGGCCTTTTGGGAGCCATCTGACACCTTTTTAGGAACGTGACGTTGATCTCTTGGTGGTAGACACGGGCGATTTGCACGACGGTGTGTCATGGGTTTAATGCTAAGCTACACCCCGCGCTAACGCTTGCAGGTACCGGCTTGTCTGATGGATATCCACCTGGAGGTGTGGACGGCCACGAGGTAAGGATACTTGCTTTGATGAAATACACGTCCTGATGAGTGAAAGTCGAATGAAATTTTCAAGCAGCTCCCTTACGACGTGCTGGCGATTGGCAAGTGAGTGGTAGAATCCGAATCTCTTCCGGATCAATGATGGTCGGACAAGTCATGAACTGTATCAATATGCAAATACGCTGGACATGTACGTCATGCCCCTTGGGATGTTATAAACATCCTAATGCGCTTTTAGGTACCAAAACTTTGTTCCTCGGTACAAGGGGAGATATCTGTCCTCAAATGTGAACATCACCGTCACGGATCAGAGTGGCATCCCTGTCAGCGTACCCGTCGGAAGCCGTTATCGCAAGTTTCATACCGCAAAGTAAGTTCACTCAACTGTTTACTCCACCGAAGAGTCATTCCATGCAGGGGCCGACGAGTGACAGCACTCGGTGTTCTCTTCCACTTCACCGGTAATGCGCCCAACACCACGGTGCAACCCGTCGAGGATATGATCAAAGAGGACTGGGTGAGGATCGTATGAACTCTTGGTATTTTCGRCTCATAGGGCTAGTTTGCGAAAGCCATTGCTGATGAACCCGACTTTTTCTTACTCACGGGGTAAGCGCACTTTTGGACGCCGTCCAAAGACGCTAAAATGTCGTAGCCATATGCCTGTTGTGGGCGACAAATGTCAGTCAGGCAATGTTCATAGCAATGCCAGACACTTACTGCCGCTCAAGGGCCTTACGTGTTCAATGCCATCCGTGCCGTTCATCCGTATACCCCCATCTTGATTTTCGGAGGTCAATAGTTCAAAGCTGTTCAAGGCAGTCTCTGATTGAAGTATACAGGTCATACCCACATCCGTGACTGCAGTGTGTATCAAGACAGTATTTATTAGGCGCTCTGTTCAAATTTGTCTAGATCAACTTGATGGACGTTCAATGTCATTAGAGAGTGGCCGCTATATGGAAACAGTTGGTASGCCAGCTGTGCTACCCTCTTAACTTGCGGCGCTAATCGTTATTCAGGCTGGATGTGTACGTCTTGGATCTTGGTTTCAATGCATCAGTTCATCGCAAACTATGTGTAGCTGTTAACTTTACCACACCTAATACTCGGGGGAACCTGTCATTCAGTAGGCGATACCTTGATGCTAACCGAGTCACATACGAGGTAATCGGATCACCGTTCTCCTGTACAATAATTGATTATTGTGATAGTATCACACATCTCAGCCGGATCATGCGTTTGACACGCCCCAAGGGAAGCGCCTCACGAAAGGCCTACATGGCTTATGGGATAGATTCAATCTTTCATACGTATATGGCACTGCCTCTCAGGATTTCACCTTAAGCCGGTAAATATTTTTAGAACTGCAATGAGTAAAGCTGTCTGATATCGACCAGATCTCCTTACCCGTCACATACTTCGATCCTGACAGAACTCATTGACAAGGTAATTCACATATACTTCCACTTTTCTCCAGAACTGACGTATATACCAGGCATTACCTTATGTTCTTTCCTTGGACAATGCCCGAGCCAACATATCCAATGTCATCATTGTCAATTCGGGCTCGCAGCGTTTCGACATACTGTCTGGCGCATTTGACCAAAATGATCAGTTGACCTCGTCCCCTTTYATGGATGGTTTCCTGTTCATTCCCGACGTGAAAGTATCAGTTGCTAATCAAGTTCTCCATCATCTGAATAACAAACCGTGGCAAAAGAGAGATCTGTACGAGTTGCAGGACCTATATGCCAAGGGTCAGGTAATGCATGTTTATCATGCCTGGTTAGAACGCATGAGTGCAACGAGCGCCCGGGAGGGTAATGGCAGCGATAACCTGACGCTGGGATACGTGACCCATGATGTGAGTTCTTTCTGCTTCTCGCTCATGCAATTAACCGGCGGTTTCTAGTCCTGCCCTGGCATCGGCGATGACGTCGTCCATACACCTGTTCCTTACTATGATGCCCCGTTCTTCATTAACTCGCGTATGCCCAACCTTCCGGATGACGCTACACTTGATCTCGTCTTTAACCATTTTTGTTCTCCATACGTGGTGAAGGCCCTGAATATATTCGATAGCGAGAAGGTGTATACACCTTCTCATTTGGGGAAGTACAGTCCGCTATTGCTCTCTCAGGTGTGGGGCCTTTATGCTCGGGGGAATTGGAATTAGACTGGTAATGCGCCACGTGCTTATGTCCTGATATAGCAGGTGGAGGAAGTTGTCGACATCGTATATCAGGCTTGCCTCCTACGGTCATCTGTGCTTGGCATCGCTCCTGTACTATCCCACTGCTAGGAGTTATTCGTGTTAATTTAGTGATGGCAGACAGCCCTACTTTGCGCACATCATTCAGTATGTCCAAGCGCACATATCAGTCTCGACGTGCACCAAATCTGATTTGCCGCTCGTGCGTGCGGTAGATACGACAACTACTACCATGCTTAAGGAAGCGGCTTCCACCTTGCTTAAGGAACGGTCCAGATGCCCCTATTTTCGTATCCTCATCATTGGAAGAGCTAACGCCGGCAAGACAACTATCCTTGAGAAAGTCTGCGGCGTAGCACCAGGATCGGCACGTATCACGTATGACCAGGACGGCGTTGAGATCGGAGTCAAACCTGGAAGGCCGAGGCTGCTTGCACGCGTAAGGCAAAGATTAAGGGGAAGGTCGAAAGTTGCGCCTTCTGCACCGCAGGTGACGTCCTCGATGGAGGTAACTTGACAATAGCAGCTGCACAATATTTGTGTTGACATGCAACAACTCTGCAGCGAGGTGCACACGATATTGAGCATCAGATCGCATACCCTGGGAGCAACTTTATTTTYCACGACTCCCCAGGCTTTGAATCTGGTGCAAATGAAGAGATAAACAATGTCTGGAAATTTATTGATAAGCGGTCCAATGCAAATGAGCTGAGTGAGCAGTTGCATGCAATCTGGTATCTGTGTATTGTTCTTTATATGACTGGCTGACCAGGCTTTTGTAGGTACTGTATACCCATGGACAGTCCTCGCCCTCTGTTAGATGCAGAGCTCCAGTTCTTCATGAAAGGCACAGGAAAAGGTAAGCTCCAAAGTATTCTTATGGTGTTTGGCAGGTTGCTTCTGTCAATTCTCCTTCAAAGCAATATAAGCAACATACTAGTAGTCTACAAATTGGTCTTGCATTAAAAAATATGTACTGATGAGTAAATGGTATTTCACAGTTCCTTTGGTGACTATATTCACCAAATTTGATGCTCAAATAATCCAAGAGTATACCAAATTGGCTGATGTAGAGGCTCACAAGGATAAGTGGGAACAAGCCAGGGAGAATGCTGAAAATTTTTATCAGGAAGCTTATGTTTCCAAAGTTCATGAAACTAAATATCCTCCAAAGGGATATGTAGTACTGGAAGGTGGAAATGCATTCAATGCACTCACTTCTTTATTCAACACAAAGATAATATTTGCTCAATAGATATGGACTTGCCAGAGACAAATTGTCCTGAATTGTCAGAGAAAACTGCTGATGCAATCAATGATCCCATTCTACATCAACTATTTGTTTCAACACAAATGAACAACCCTGATCTCTGTGTTAAGTCTGCACTTTGGTGAGGATCATATTTAAAATGTCAACCTCAAATATTGAGATATTCTAGGGATGTCCTGGCCAAAGATCAACTCTCATGGCATGAAGTTACYCTGATTATTATTGGCAATTTTCCACATTTCTGGGTCAGTTTGCAGAACACTTTGATGTCAGTAGACATTAATTAAGCAAAAACAGGTTCAAAGAGAAGTAAGTTCAAGTTTCTTTTCACCAAGGACTATTGGCAATTGGCAATCTACAACAGACTGTGAGTGTGCTGATAACAGTCCATGACAAAGTATTGAATACCATGCTCAGCAAGATGTGGTATGTGACTGTATTTTTTCCAACATGGAAGTCATATGACATCTCTGGTAAACAGTATGATACACCAAGTGTAGGTAGCACTAATTACCTCTGCCATAAAAATTGATATTATCAATAATAGTGGGTAAGTAACAACAATTTGACTCTTCCCATGTAGGCTCTCAGCCTGATCTTGTTATCAACAGATAGTAAGTGACACTCCTGAATCTGTCTGCCAATAACCTTGTCATGATCAACAGGGAGTGAGTCATTTTCCCCTTTCCTCTACCAGTATTCCCACCATGGTCAACAGGAAGTGAGTGTCACCACCATTTCCTGTCACTGGGCAACCTCACATGCTTTTCCCCTTAACTCATAGTTTGTGAGTGGCAACTCACTTCTGTCAGGCTGTCTTGTCACATAATATCTYATGGCCAACTCACAGGGGGTTTGTATAGTCATGTCATGCAGTCTCACTACATCTCATCCATTTACTAACAGGAAGTGAGTAGTACTAGTACTCTTCTCTCCAATTAAGTAAATGTGATCATAAACTCTAACAGCAAGTGAGTGAATACTATACACCTTCTCTCAATCTTTCTGATGAAATTATCATGCATAGTTTGTAAATGCCATTCACATCTGCCATCTAACTTTTCTAACTTCTCTAGGTGGGCAATGACTGTAGGAGACAATGATAGATGTCCTGATATACATTTAGATTGTATGTGACATGCTCATGGCTGAAGTGAAGTCTGAATTTCTATGCAATCATAGCATCAAATTCTTCTTCTCTTTGGAGAAAAAGCAGATGAATTTTCAGTTACTGTRAGATATCTTGCCTTCTGTGGCCCTGTACTTCTGACATTGGTATAACCAGCCAGCAGGGTGTCAAATCTTGACTGGTATTATATCCTGTTCTCAATTACATCTATGAACTAACATTCCACAGCAATTATCATTGTTGCCAAGCAGCCATCTGTGACAAAGAAGCCWGTTAGGAAATCACTAACAGAGGCTTTAGAGCAATTCAAGGGAAAGAAACATGTGGAGAAATTGAAGGCTCAAATTACCTCTGATTCTCTCAGGCTGCCTGCTCATTCAAGAGAGTCTGGAGAATTGTTTTCATTCTTGTATAAGCAGGTTATCAACATCTGATGGTATGCAGTTCCTTTTTCCCATCTATTTACTATAATTCATAGGATGTTAGGAACAGGCACCATTTCAACTTACTAATAATGCCTGACAATTACTTTCYAGTGCTGTTCAGTTTTTACCAAGAGCCTTTCTATTCATGGTTGTAGATGTACAGTATTCCCAGGGTTTGATGGCTACTAGTTCCTTACTTCTCAATATCTGTCACAGTATGCTTGTCTAAAGCTACAATTTCCTGTACCATTCCCTTTACTTTGTTGTCTATCAAAGTAACAAAGCACTTTTTTGGTTAAATTGGATAAATAAAGAAATTATATATAGGTTGTACTATTATTCACTAAATACATGCAACACAATTACCTCATGTTCATAGAGCTTCATGATAATAAATGTTGGCAGGGTAAAATTTGTGCCATCCATCCAGCTGTCTCTGACATTATTCAAGTTTGTTCTGCAATGAAATATCAGCAGCCCCAGCTAAGACATTTTTCCTAGCCTCAGCCAACATTGTTGCATTTGGCCCTTGCTTCTTCCTTTAGTTATGGCAGCAGAAATGAAATTCTGATCAATCAAGTACCATCAGTTAACAGCCATATGTAAATAGTGTACACCACTGACTGGCGGTTCAGTAAGTGACAATACTGGATGGAAGAGAAGAAGAGAGTGAACTCTAGGCTGCAACACTAGGCATGTGGTAGCTTCAGTAGGGATTGATGTGGGTATACCCCTGCCATTCCCCATACAGTGTCCTAGCGGACTTAGGGATTGATGTGGGTATACTAGTACCTGCCATTTGCTATGTGTCCTAGTGGACAGTGTACAGTGGTCAACAGGCTATTGCTATGTCAGTATCAACACTGACAAACACTGCACCAACCTTGCAATGGTTGCAGAAGCACACTGAGCAGAATGCTTCAAAATGTTTGCCAAGTATGATGGTCTCTGCAAAATGTCCAGAACATATGTTTATATCTGGCTTGCCACTTGCAATCATGAGATCCAACAGTCCATGTAGCTATGTTTCATGGTTGCAGGTAAAAAAGGTCTTGCTATTCTCAAGCTAAGCATGAGGTTGAGGAGTCATCTTCTATACATTTTTGCATGGAGTTTGGCTGTACAGACAGATATAGTGAAGYTAAAAATTTAACTCTTAACAAGTCATTCTAACATCTATTTCATGTAGTTTCATGCCTAAACTACTATCCTTAATGKGTTGTGGAAGCTGCAAATGGGCTGGGTCAGGCGCGTGACACGCGGTGTCACATTGCCACGCAATTTATGCGGGACAACATTCGTCACGGTCACGGATCTGCCATTGTACCTATTAATATTATACCTGCATGTGGGAACCGCTATGAGCGTCTTAAGTGAGCCTGCTTCCTTCTTATCCGCAGCCCCATCTCCAGTAGCGCACTATGACTGCCCCAGATTCGAACACCTCCAGTACCTCCCTGACTCCCGCCCTCCATGAACTCAAGACTCAAATCGAGCAGGCTACTCAGGCCATAAACCCCATATCTGTAGGTCTGATCCCGAGGACTATGTCGCATGTCTCCTGATGTTGTCATTCCCTAGAACGTTATCAATCAATTTCACAAGGACATGGCCAAGGGCGAACAGGACCTGCACCCCGAGATTCAGAAGTACGTCTGATTGCGCCACTTTAAAATGTATTACATGCAGAACGCGTTTGTTAGGCTTTATGACGAGATGCACGCGCGGCATATTGTCCACCAAACAGAGATGAAGAATATCGACTGTTCGTCACCTGGTTGAACTCTAGATAAAATGCTGGTCTGATGTATCTCGTGCAGTCCTAGTGGATAGATTCGACAACCAAGGCATTTACGAAGGCCTTGAAGATACAAGTAAGGAGTAATGTCATGGACAGTCTTCTGTTTCTGAACTTGTAATCAAGTCAAGCCGGAAATGATTGATGCCATAGTGCAACAACGAGTGGCGGTGGAGTTGGAAAACCATATGTCCAAGAAACTCCTGAAGGAACTTGATGAGATATACAGCGAGATTGAACGCGTCAAGCTTGAACTACACAACTCGTACGTTATCTTGTTCTGTACTGTAGTCGATCTCATTTTTATCCTTAGCGAAAATCGACGTCAGAATTCGTTCCTTAAGTTCGGTGGAACAACGAGAGTAGTCCTGAACCCAATTAAGAAAGCGGATGGCAATGTAAGCGTTCATTTTCCTAAAACGCTGGGAGATCTATCCCGTCTCGACGGTTAGTTCTCGGTAGAGGATGGGAGTTTTGCCCGTGATCTAATTTTGACCAGGGGAAACCGTGGCATTGCTGATGATTGACTATGAAATATATTCCGCAGAAGACACAATGCCCCTAATTCTAAACATATTCATGCAATTTTGCGGCGTAAGGTATCAAAAAGTGTTCTGTTTTCCTGAGCTGTCAGTCGTGTGTACTGACGGACGTATCACAGGTAGAGGATGCCGAGGAGAATCTTGAGAAYTTGTCGCCGGATGAAGAGAGTACTACGCTGGTGTTTCTATGATCCACGTAACGTGTCTATATCCAATTTAAATAAGAAAAAAGACATTTCCTTCGAACCGGGGTCGAACCAGTGACCTTGGGATGGCTGGGTATCCATTACAGTCCCACGCTCTTCCAACTGAGCTATCGAAGGCTGCGATGCTATCGCCCGTCATAACTCGGCTACGACGGCGCACTTATTAATCAGCGCAACGGATTAGTACTCAAGAGTGTGCTCAAGTACTCACGCCCGTCATACTATGCTAATAATCATTAATCATTCCTTTCTTGCATTTAAACTTGTTACTACCCTCGCAGATATTCCTCTATGAATGGGTGAGATAGATCCTGTCTTTCCCCCTCTTTTCTCAGAGTGCTTCTAGTCATATTAATATGTTCGGGGGATCTCCCCTTAACCGCCTRTCTTGGCTCCGGCCATCGCACGCTTTCTTGAATGCCATTGTATCCGCACACACGACCAGATGGCTTTTGTTCAATGAGGGCAAGCCGCTCACCGTCCCAGAATCGTCCAAATTCACAAAGCAAGCCATTGCATTCTTGACTACGGAGGATGTGAAACCTTTACTTGGGCCGCAACCCTACTTCGGGCAAGGGAAGGAGCAGGAAGAGATCTTGCCAGAGTCTCTTGAATCATTGGATCGTTCGCCACTCGGCGCAGCACGACATCATGGTAAACCTGTTGTTTTCCTTGGAGTGCTTGAGCGGGATATTGCCAGCTCGCCTCTCCTACGGGATATCCTCAAAGAACCCACGCTTGGCGTTTCCAAACTCCGTGGAACGCCCTACTTTGCCATGGARGTTTCTGATTTAGAGATGTCTGCTGAAGAACTTGATGAATTCGTCAGAGGTACCGAGCCTGGGCAACAAGGAATCAAACTGGCATGGGCGGAACCAAGAGGCCTTTCGCTCCTACTAGAATTGGAGACAGCTGGTATATTCGCCGTGGCTAGGTCTATGGTGGATTGGAATTCCAGATSCAAGGCGAGCAGTTTACGTGCCTTGTATCGCACGCTTGCCTGACGTGAGTCAAAAGTATTGTCCTGCATGCGGATGCAAAACATACTCCCAGTGGGGCGGATGGAAAGTATCCTGCAGTTCATTGCTGCCCTGGGTAGATAATGCTGGACGTAAACCCTGTCCAACTGTGTAAGTGCAATACTAGTGAATCGTGGGTATTAAGAAATGCGTCAGCAAGGGGTTGCATAATTTCACTCACCCACGTACCGATGGCGTCGTTATCATGGTCACTGTCGATGAAACTGGGGACAAGGTACTCCTAGGCAGGGGGGTAGGTGCTTTAGGTACGACAAAATTTTAACGTCATCTTACCATTCGTTTAGAAAAAGTTTCATGGGCGATTTTATTCCGCATTGGCCGGTTTCATTGAGCCAGGAGAAACGTTTGAAGATGCCGTTAAGAGAGAAATGTGGGAGGAAGCGGGAGTCAATGTCTTTGACATACAATACCACTCTGCGCAGCCTTGGGTAGGCCCTTTCATTCGTTAATCAAATATGGTCTGACTGGGCCCGTCCAGCCTTATCCTGCGAATATAATGACTGGCTTCTACGCCCGCGCTGATTCAAAGCAACCGATACGAACCGATCTAGATAATGAATTAGTTGGTTTGTAGGCTTTAACCATCAAAGTTGAGCACGATACTTATCCTGCGCTTCAGACGCTCGCTGGTTCACTCGTGATGAGGTCCTGGACATCCTGCATGGCAAAAGTGGCTCGCTGCTGTCGCAAAGCGACTACAAGAAACTGACAGATAATCATGAAGGAAGAGATGATGCATCCCTCAATGCCTCCGCRCCTGCTCAGTCAGAGGAGCCAATCAAGATCCCTCCAACCACCGCAATTGCAGGTGTTCTGATCGCACACTGGGCAGAGGGCAAAGTTAGCTTCTCCACCAAGGACGGTAACTCGTCGCATCACCCGGCAGGCTATTTATAGGCTGACCTGACGGAACATCACCATAATACTTATTCAATTTTCGGAAGCACCGAATATGAACCAAGAGAAACGAATATGATGTGTTACTATTGTACATAGATGGAAGGAATTTAATACGAGACTAGCAATGATTAGCAAGATGCAGCACTACGATAGTATACGCGATGACAATCAATAGATATGAGAAAGCAGGTCCGGTCAGTAAACTGTTGTATCTTGTAGTCTCCACCGTCGCAACGGTCCCCACCACCATATCGACCTACTATGCGTTGGTGGAGGGATCGTTGGAGGGCTTGGTGTCGGTCGACTACTTGAGCGCAGCTGCAAATCAGAGCTAGTCTGGTCCTCTTTTTCAAAACCCCAGGATTCGTCAGCAGCCGCTCTTGATGTGAGCGTTTCTTCAGATGACGTTCTTTTGAGAGAAGGCGCCCATCCGTCTCTCCCAGTCTGCCTGACGCCCTCAATATCCTCGTGTGCTGAACCCCACTCCCCCGCATTTCGCCATCCAAAGCTGCCCAGACCCCATCCTCCGATCCTGATCGGATGCCGTCGTCTCAGCCCCCTGATCCTGTTCACTCGTTCTACTTCCTGATCGCGTGCCGCTTCTAAATGAGCATGGCGCAATAATGCATACCAGCGGTGCACAAATTCGGGGAGGATGCGTTGGAAATGCGTTTGCGACGATGATATAGCTGCCACTGTAGACGCATCYTGTACTTCTGGTTCAGCATCGAAGGATTCTGTCTCCATATCAACATTGTTGTCTGCAGAAGGCTCATTGCGTCTCCTTCTACGTTGGCGCTTGTCACCTTGTGCATCGTTTGAACTGAGAGTGTCGACAGCAGTGGTAGAGGAGGTCATGGCGGTGGTAACCGAATCAGAATCGTCGTTGTTACCGGACCGACCAAATACTCCCGTCATATCTTTAATGACCTTCTTGGCGCGCATCCTAGCTGCACGACGCCGTTCCTTCGTCTCTCGTCTTCTCGCTTCTTGTTTTTCTTGTCGTCTTAGTCTTTCTTCCAACTCGTATGTCTCCGAGATGCTCAATAAACCACTTCCACTTCCTGCACCCACCCACCACCACCAGCCGAGGAAATTCTGCCAAAGRATGATGGCCCAAAGGAGGCCTGGCAACCAGACGTAGTCTTCCGCACGATCGATGTAGAGAAAGTTAAGCGCGGTGAAGATGAGGGCAAGTGTAAGTGCTCCAAAACCAAAAATTGCAGTGCCCCCATCGGTACGCCATGCTTGATGACGGTTGATCAGAAATCCCCATATGAAGAGGGCAGTGGTGAACAAGAGCGAAAGAGTTGCATTGCAAATGTTGCGCACAACTAATGACACCACGACTCTCTTCTGAGGCGACTCGATACCCTCGATGGGGACGAGTTGCATGACGGCAGCAGCCAAGGCAAGCGGGACTAGGAGGGACGCATTAGCCTATAATACAGATATGGGAATGAACAAGATACCAAGTAGTGCAAAGATAAGCCTGCCTTCCAGACGAGAAGGGTAAAGCAGAGTCAAGAAGTGAATGTGTGTGATCTATGATACAGTGCGTCAGATTAYGGTTTAAGCGACGCATCGATAGATACCTGAATAAGCCCCGAGGCAGAAGCGTTCATGATTAGCCAKGTTACTCTCTCGGCTATGCTCCAAGATGTTGTCGCGTTTTGAGTGCTCAGTGGGGGGACATTGACGGCTATATAACTTAGCATATAGGGCCACCGTTGGCTTTCTACCACCGCTGTTGACAGAATGACATGAAGGGTTGCGCTGAGAGAGATTGATAGCGTGATGACTCCGGATAGTTGCAAAACGAAATTAACGGGAGCAAGGGGCCAATGATATTGCGCGGTGAGAATCAGGTGGATAAACAGCACAATGACGAGGGTGAGGACGATCCCGGTGAAGAGRATTTGTACGGGCAGCGATCTGACGAAGGGAGGCCTGTATTGCAAGTAAGGATCGCTGGGAAAGCTGTAGCGAGGTGAGYTGACGGGCGCGGTCGAGGCAAAAGTGAAACTTGCGCTATTGYGCTTGCATTGTAATCATGGATAGCGCCCCCTAGGCCAGAAAGACTGAATAAGAGCAGGAGCGGAGGGAGGCTCATATCATGGGTTGCGCGAGACCAGTACCGGTGGCACTGCCAATAGAAGCAGATTATTTGTCATCGGCGTCCGAAACAAACACAAGATATCGCCATCGCCTGTCATAATCTTACAACGCAATGGTACGCTTTTTCCTAGGGCTGTTTCCAGCTGACCCAGACTTGACATCAGCTYCCACTATCACTCCTCAATGCGGCACAGAATAGGCCAATGTTGGTCGAACTCAAAAATGGAGAAACATTCAATGGCCATCTCGTTAATTGCGACAATTTCATGAACATCACTCTGCGAGAAGTCTATCAAACCAACGCGGATGGAGATCGGTTTTGGAAGTTGAAGGAATGTTACCTTAGAGGCAGYACTGTGAGCATTACGATACGTCACCGGCATTATTAAAAAGATTGCGCATTTTCAGATCAAATATCTACGAGTACCGGATACTCTTTTGGACGCCGTCAAGGACGAACAAAACAGGGCACGAGAAGCGGGTCGGAGCGCGCGTGGGGGGCATACTAGCGGACCTAAAGGTAAGTCACGATGTGCTTAGAATGCCCATTTTAATCCCTTCATAGGCGGCCGCGGGGGTCCAACTAGAGGAGGTAGAGTTATTCCGTTATCGCTTCGGGCATCTCATCTACATCTGTCTCAGGTCGCGGTGGACGGGGGGCTCCGGTACGTGGTGGGCGTGGGCGCGGACGGGGTATGTAGCACTATTACATGTTGGTTGGTATTCAATTGGATTGATGCGCGCAGTGGCGATGCAGCGCTCAGACATATACCCGAAAGGCTCGTAGGTAGTCTCTGGTAGCGCCAGCTCGTCTGCGACGAGCATTGAGGTGTCATGGCACGCTATCGCTCTGTCTCGCTTCTTGCTTTCTTTCTGCTTCTTGCTGCTTTCGTTCTCCTGCTGCTCGTCGCTATCTCTCTCCCCATTATCAAACCCATTTACATACTCGCACTYCAGACGACGACTCAGGTACAAGGGGCAACTGTCACGACGCAGCTAAGATTCGGCGTATGGGGAGTTTGCGGAGCAAAGTAGGCKATTATTTCATGTCTCCTTCACTTGCTCATCCATTGCAGCGTCTCCGGGAACCAGCCAGTAGCTTTGACCAACTGTGTTGGCCCGCAGCTAGGCTACCAGATACCACCTTCGCTCACCACTAACATTGGACTGTCGGCTCAGACGACGGACATCCTATCTAAAGCGCTTCTTGTCTTGCTCATCCTACACCCCGTCGCGGCCGCCCTCGCCCTCATTGCCCTCATGTTTTCCCTCTTTCTTTACGCAAATTGCGCTGCAGTCCTGGCCTCTATCGCGGCTATTCTGAGCACATTGGCAGGATCAGTCGTCTTCGCTGCCGATATAGCGCTSGTCATCATATCACGCCAGAGGCTGGAAACGCTCACAAATTCGCAATTTACGATACTATTCGGCGACGGCGTATGGATGGTGCTTGCCGCCGTCTGTCTGACGTGGGTTGCGTGCTTCGTGCTGTTGGCACGAGCATGCCACTGTTGTGGAGTCAGGAAGTACGTCCAACTTTTCTAGTTGTCTGCCAGGTGCTCATATGCGACCGATCTAGACCTTACGATGACTATGACGACTTTGAGTATTATAATCATTACAGATATTGAATGTGGAAGGATGATATCTTAGCTCACGTTGGTTACTAGCTGTGCAATAAGATGATGTTACGACCACTAAGAATACATTGTAATCTTCTGTTATCCGGTTAGTACATCTCAAGACTCATTCCGTCATGAATCTCATAGTCTGATAGCGTTATGTGGTCCTTGTAAATTGTGTACCTGTACTCGTTTAGTCAATGCTCGCGCCAATAATTGCCGAGTGTACATACCATTTCTTAAGTATTATTTTGGAATGATCAGAACCAGTTTGCGCTGCGATAAGCTTCTTGAGATCTCCGACGGTATCGTCTGGGGAACATTTGACGCGCACTGAAGATACTGATTAGAGCTGGCCCAAACCAATGAGATACGGGTAGACCTTTGCGTCCGAGACGGTCATTAGCTATAACCTGATAAAATCTTGTATCATATCAGCGTAGCGCGTCTCCTAGACCACATACCTCGATGAGAGCCATTGGTATGAATCGATGCTGACGTAATAGTACACTCCTAGCAATGAATTCGTATCCCCCAGAACTGCTGGTGCAACTTGCACCGGTCATGTTCGTGGCTGGACTGGAACAACAATCTCAAGGTTATCGAGACATATCTGCCTTGAGCCATTCTGACGCGACAGACCCAGGGAAGCCTCAAGATCCCTTTAGTCTATTAAACCAAAGACTGCGTGAAGCCCTTGTTTCTCAGCGCAAACCAGCAGTCTGGCAATCAGAACAGACCAAAACCTTTCAAGTCCTCATTGTGGACAAGGATGTCCGTTTTCCTCCACGAAAACCTGTTCCTCCTGACGACTCCCATTATCCATCCTCCCATTCGCCTCTATCGCCTCTGACGCCCTCTTCCCCACTTCATCCAGATGGTTTAATCGCGCCAATATGGATCAGAAAACATACTACTCTCATACCGTCTGTCTTTGTCCTTTTCCTTCGCATGTATGAAACGCCCCCACTCGAACCGCGCTCCCCGCTTGACATCCCAGATTTTGAGCGTGAACGGGAGAAGGAACAAGAAGACAAACGCAAGGACGCCGAGCTGGCAGCCGAAATTGCCCAGCGGAAGAAAGTCACAAATGACCGAGGAATCAAACTGACTGTGGTCCTGATTGCTAGCCGGCCAATGCTAGGTATGTATGCCAATCACTTGTCGTGCTTCCTGAATGTCAAGCCCCCGCAGATGATGCAATGTTGGATACGCGTCTGACTTATATCAGACGGCAGAGTGGCCTCGATTCCCGAGCAGCGCTGTTCGTCCTCAGCCCCGTGAGTCAAGCGGAGCTAGGCGAATTCATCACTAGGTGCGCACGTGTATCATATTGCTCGATTGCGAAGCTCATCATGCTGAATTAATAAGCCTTCAGCTGGCTCTTTACGACCCGGCGATAGATTACTACACAGCTCATTCGAAACGAGTAAGACGAAAGAGGAATCGCCATTCCCAAGCTGTCACTTCGTACACTTTGCCGACTACCAGCACCAACATTGCACGTCCGCTTAGGCCTGAGGGGTGGACAGTGAGGTACGAGTATAAGATGGGTTGCTTTGCCGAGTTCAGAGGAGAGAACGACGTCGCGCTCAAGTTAGTTTGTATCGCATTTCGTCTCTTCCCTAAAGCCTCAAATCCTAATTTAGGCATTACCAAGATGCATATGAAACTCTTGTCATTATGTTTGGATCTACCGTCATCCTTCCACCACGGACAAAAAGATGGGCCGAGGCAAAGGTATTGTCAGATTGCATCAATCTCAAGGTATGATCTCTCGTTACTGGAATCGACGTCGTTGTGTATCCAGAATGCAAAGATAGCAAAATTGTACCTTTACAACAACGAACACGCTTTGGCTCTCTCGCATCATAACATGCACATGCGCAAGTTTGGTGATTTCTCTCGGGGATGGGGTATTGGTGAAGAGACATTCGAGTATTGGAGCTGGATGGCCCGACAGTAAGCCCTGTAATCCTCGTTCGACGCATCAAAACCATCCGCATTGTCGCAGGCACCGTGTATTTGCTGAACTCCTCGAACAGGGTTCGCGTTCGACACTGAAAATACCACAATATAAGCCGCCATCATTCGCGGGCAATCCAAGTTCTGTCCCTGCCGCCAGCCGCGGAAGCTCGGCGCCTTCCGTCGAGATGAACGCCCTGCGCTCGTTGGGCCTCAACCCTAGTCATAGTCTGCAGCATCCCGGTTTTTATTACTATATGGCATCTCGGTGCACCGAGTTGCGGAGAGAAAAGTTTCAGGCTGCAATCAACGCAGAGGTTTGTYTATGGCCATTTTACCATGATAACTCCTGAGCTTTGTTTAGCAGTCAATTTTATCGCCTGGATTTGTGAATGAGAAGAAGGTTCAGCATCATGCAATCATTCTAGAGGTCTGTGGTTCACACAATCTCATGAATTTGACTAACATACCAGTTCTTCAGCTCTACACAAAGGCGTATGAAATATTTAAAAAGTATATTCCTCCTGGAGGCTCAACTCAAGCTCAAGGCCGCCTCACGTTATGGATTGCCTACCGGATAGCACAGACGTATTATGATTCCGGCGAATTTGCCATGGCAGTACGGTGTGTTTACCTGCGAGGACATGTGGGCATTTCAGTTTATGGGTTGCTCTGAAGATTCTTCGAACGCATTGCAAAAACCTATCGCAGAGAAAAATGGAATGATCTGCTGCAGCCTCTCTTGGTGACATGGTATGCGTGTGCTCAACAGCTAGGGGATGTGGAACTCAGTATACGTTTGTTGCTTGAGATGATGGGACATGGTAAATTCGTTGCTTTTCTGACACGCTTTGCTTGATGCGTATCCGGACATGACAGACTCTCAAACATCCAACGGTGAAAATACTTTGGAGGAGGACTTGAACTTTGTCCTGAAGGTGCACTTCACGATCTTTCACCATGTTCAAATATTGAAATGTGTTGCAGAGCACCATTCCTCCATCGCCGGATGACACTTTGCTAGTGGATCTCTCCGAGAGCGAACCGATGTGTGCGTAAAATTATCTACCCTGATTTCATAGTCTCAAGCAGTTGATCATTAGTTGACTCGAGTGTGGTGTTTTGGAATGCCGAAGTCGAGGTTGGAGTTCCTACATCTTTTCAGATTTCCCTCACTGCGCCAACATCTGTCACGCTATCGTCTATTCCGTTCTCGTCGCTAGAAATATACCTATCGAAAAACGAGAACCCCATTTTAATAAACCATATCGACGGGGATGGAGGGGACAAGTCTGTCCAGGCGATTGACCTTGGTGATGTCTCTCAATATAGGGAAGCGCCGATTAAACGACAAGCAAGCCTGCGATGGGGAGTGGGGGATATGTTGATTTTCTATGGAATGATCAAGTCTGAGGATTCCTCCCTAATCAAGGTTCGTTCGAGAGTTGCGCAAACAACTCCATTTCTGAGTCAACGAAACAGGTCGAAGAACTCKTGTTGACTATCTCTCGGAACGGCTGGAATGTTAAGATACCACTAGAGCCATCCAAAGCTAGGCACGGACTAAGACCGGCCGCAAAGTGGTTGTGTTCCTTTGACCCACCTCGATTTATCCCCATGGAACGCGAAGAGTGTTCGTTTCTGACGTATGTCTTTGATACGATTGTTGGACTCCGTTGATGGTATTGCGTTAGCATCAAGCATAGGCCACACGACATACGACTTGCATTATCACATCATGCCCCAGCCTATCTAGGCGAAGAGTATCCAATAGAAATCGACGTCACAAACGATGATGTCCGAGAACTGGATATTACTGTAGACATTCTACTCTTACCATCCGAATACGACGACTCTGGTGTGTTTCTCTCTACTTTTACCTAGTTCTGACCATACAAGCGCCGGCAGTTAATTCTATTGTGCTGGAAAATGAACGCTCCACAAGCTTACTTAAAGGAATATCTTTTGGTGTCCTTCCACCGGGCGCCAACAGAATCAAAGCTTTATATCTGAGTAGCACGGGACTAGCTGGTGATCGTGTACTCGATATATCGGTGCGCTCGCGACTGCCGGCTGATCAAGGAGAAGTTGAAGACGGCGTCGACGAGTCAAAAGACGAGATGGATTACGACTCGACCGAAACACTCCATACTCTCACTGTTCCTGCAGTGGAGCCATTCCGGATAAATTACGACGTTGTCTACAGACGGAGTACCCAAGAGTGGGCAGGGCTGGCTGATCTGAAGACTTGCGATGGAGATTATTGGGATGACAGAGGCGGCGAAGCTGTGATAAATGTTCGAATAGAGTGTCCAGGGCCCTGGCCAATTGAAGTCGAAGGTGTCGTGCTTGAGAGAGAGGTACGTATTCTCTGACATAATTTTCATATTAGACGTTGACGTTTCCCAGCATGGTCTTGCTGCCAAAATAATAGACTCCGCATTGGAACATGAAGCTGATTTGTTTCCTTCAGGTATAATTTTTTTCGCTATTGATTATCGAACATGTTTCCCATTGGATTTGTCAGAATACAATCCCGGCGACGAATTTAACGATGTCTGCCAAATCAGTATTGCGTACCCCTTTGAGAGCGACTTTGAACACGAGACGATACAAGGACCTGGTAGACAYATCATACACTGGAGACGGTAATTGTCTGTCCTTTTTTTTCGAGCCCAAACTCATATTGACAGGATAACGCCAARCGGTGAAAGAGGGTTGTTGACCGTAACGACATTCTACTTGCCCACGCTTCAGCGACCACCGGATGGCTTGGTTGCTTTGCTCAAAACTCCCCCGGTGGCAACCCTGCATGTGCCAACCCAATTGACTTTGCTTATCCGCAATTACCAGAAAACCAGGTCTGCTAACATTACGGTCCATCTTGAGGCCGATGGACAGGACGGTTTTGTGGTGGCAGGTCTCCGGAATGGGCGGATACCCATTCTCCTTCCAGGCACCGAGGAAAAGATAGTTTGGCAACTTATACCTATCGAAACCGGGTACTTGAAATTGCCTAATATCAGGATCGTTGACCGACGACGAACGTTGCTGCAGGGGTCGGGAGAGACGCACTCGGAAGGCGAAGTTGTCCGGGTCGTTGACGTTCGAACTGACCATCGACGTATTACTGTGTCAGAGACGGGCGGAGTGCATGTTGAAGAACATGATGCAGATAATACTATTCTTGTATTGCCCCAATGATGATATGACTAATGGCTTAAATGGTTGTACGTTGAGTTTTTGAATCTGCGCCACATGGTATGGTGTTGACGATGCTTGATGCTGGGTCATGTGGGCTACATAGACGATCGGTTTCAAGGTTTATATTCAATGTTCTAATGTGAAGGACTCCTGGAAGCAGCCATGATCCCATGAAACGAGAGCGTGGTTGATRCCTGTCAACAGTCAAGACCTTAGTTGCTCGAAAATGGCATAACGGTCGTTGATTGTTCACCGTAACAAACAGCTGAGTCAAAAAATCGATCTCGAACCTGCGCCGGCATGAGCCTGAGGAACAGATAACCGACTGATCGTGTTGAGCGACCGCATCTATGACCAGGTCTCGAACGAAGACCACTAGAGAATGTCTCGTGAAGTTTACCGATGCGTGTTGGGGGTTCTTGGACAGAGAACAAATAAAAAGTGAGGCCAGCAGGTTTCGAACCTGCCCCCGAGAGGAACAGTTTGAACAGATGCCTGATCGTTTC
>JNHV02000190.1:0-28717 GCA_001691785.3 Amanita brunnescens Koide BX004 | reverse complement strand
GACCACTCCGGTCGTCGCGCGCTCGCGCCCAGCACCCTCTCCCGAGCCGACCATCGCGCCCCTTGGCCGAACGCCGTGCACACGACGTGATTCGGAATGAGCCGTGCGGAGTTTTAAGTTCGAGTTGCGCACGATCATTGGAGTAGTGAGAATCTTTCTGGTGCTACGATCGAAGCCCGGGCCAACCCCTATCTGACAAACGAACCAAACTTGGCCCTCGATGCAAGCCGTACTGGATTCTCATGCCCTGAAAGGTAGCTCAATTGATGTAACTCATCGCACGCATTGATAYCGTCAGCTTTTGCAAAGGCCTTGAACTGCTTGTCCAAGTACGGCGATGACTTGACCCTACATGCGACGGCCGATGTCCTCGCTTTGTCTGCCACAAACTCGTCTAAATCTGCCTACTGCCGGTTCCGGCTGGCAAAATCCTTCTTTTCCCGCTACCACCTAGAAGTCCAGTCGGATATAAACTCAGATGAGACGCCAGAAGATGTGATAGGACAAGTGCTAACAAAGGTGAAATTGGACTCGCCTGGTATTCATATTGCACTCAGTTCTTGGCATACAGTCCTTGCTATCGGTCCTGAGGCACAAGACAATAGACAAGTCAGTTGAAAGATGTGAACTGAATATTTACGATGGCGTTCGGCCCAGCCATGGAATAGGAAATAAGGATGTCGAAAGTAAGCTAATTGTCCGCATTCATTGCAAAYATGGTAAGTGACGGCAATCGGAAACTGGAAATTAACTGAGGTTCAGGCGTCATTAAAACTCATTCCCTGCTTCTCATGGCACATAACACTCTTCTTGCACCATCCGCCTCGGACAGTGTTGGACAATCTCAGGTAATAATTGGCTCTAGAATGCTGAAGGAAATGCTGGAGCATTTCCCAGCTGCGAAAGGGAAGTCCGATCCTCGGCTGATATGGAGCTTTGGAGAAACRGAGGTTGGAGTGAGAAGCTTGGATACGAGCATCGAGAACAAAGGTTTTTTGTTATCTTGACTTGTCCTCTGAAGTACCTGACAATATCTCAAGGAAAAGCCCAGATTTCAACAGAGCTCACTATAAACGCCAATGAATTCGATAATTATTCAATTTATACACCGCCAATAACAATAGCCTTTCATCTCCGCGAATTCAGCGTTTGTAMATATTGCTGCTTGGAAAAATTAGTCACTGAATCCCTTGGCGCAGGCTACAATTTCATATGCTGATTCAATGAACCTATCTCTCGTCCTCCGATTCACGGACCCGGCGGCCCCGCTATATATCGGCATCGACGGTGAGAATGACAGTGGCGAGACACTGTTCGTTATATCGACTAGTCAAGTCCACGGTGCGCCTGCTCGCCCGGCGAACCCGGTCAACGATACAGCCGGTGGTGCCAAGCGCGAAAGGGAAGAGAGGACAGTCACTCCGGCACCGTCAAAGAAACTCATTCGTGCCGTTCAGCCAGTTGAAACCCCGTTGCATGCATCAAATAACCGGAAGGAGACCGTTCCACCAGCATCCGCACGCTCGCAAGTCCACTACGGTACTTCAGATAACCTCTATCCCGAAGCACCCGAAAATCAACCCTTATTCTTRCAATCACCACCAAAGGCAACTGTCGATAAGCGGCCAAACCATGTCCATGAACAAGAACCTTGTTCAGATTCGCCTCGGAGCATCTTTGGAGAGACGGCGGATGCTTTCCCAGAGGTACAACGTGATTGGCAAGACGAGGATGAAATGGAACTCGACGCGACACAGAACACAGTTGAAAGATTAAATGTAATGACGGCTTTCATTCTCTCTATTGCCACCTGACATCAGCAATACTAGTTTCGTCCTCTATTCGAGGACTGAGTAATAACAAGGCGTTTGTACCAAAAAATTACATCAAATCCAAAGGGGAAGAAAAGGAAATTATAGAAATAGATTATCATCCCAGTCACGGAATTCATGGTTGGGTGGCCACTTGTCAAGATTTTTGAAGTATGTAATTCTCGTTGGGCAGTCAAAGTAGCTATCTTCTTCACATATGCCCAACCGAAAGACTTCGAGCGGATGTCCACTGCTTTGACGGGCTGCAATGACTTCCCGTATCAGAATCTCGTCATTATCGTCTAAATCGATAATAAGTGACAGTGACTTTAAGTGCGGCCATGGCAGGTCTGGGTCTGACCCAGCGAGTAGCTGTAACACAGTTGACGTGGTTTTAGAAGAGTACAATGAGAAATCGGTGACGCCCGCGAACAGTCTAAAAACCTGTCGCCAGTCATGTTCGAGCAACCCACAGTCGCACAAAACTAGACGTTCCAATTTGGAAAACATTGGAGGATTTCCAGCTGACCACAACCTTTCAAGGTCATGCTCCTGGATACCCTTCAATGCCAAAGTAGTCAATGCCGGTGTATCAAAGCCGAGTAATAAACTCGCATACGCTCGACCGCAAACGTCGCATATTCTCAAGGATGTCAGTTCCGGAAAATATATAACGTCTTTTGCACCGGGCCATGCTGAATCCGCGACCATGTCGCCGTAGATAGACAGATGTTCGAGATGTGCAACGGCTGATAGGATCTGTCGAAACATAGGGCATCCGAGGGCCAGGCCTTTCGTCTGATCCAGATGAAGGATCCGGACAGCAGAAAGTGGCGGTAAGAATGAATACAGTGCAAAGCCACGAAGCCGAACGAAGAAAAGGTGAGGCGCTCCTCCCCTCAGTATGGACCGCTGAGACGGATTACCTGCGTCGGCGTGACCTGAATTTTGCGTTTCATCGATGCTCAGCGACAGCTCTTCAAGAACCGGTGCAGACAAGTCCGCAATATGCGATAGTACGGAGTTTCCTTGAACTGCATCAACAGACCGATAGTAGAGCGTTCGCCARCGGAACGAGTGAGGGACGACCAGGCTGATCATCTGCTGTATCTTCGCATCGTAGCCCGGATGCAACAGATCGATCTGCACATCGAGCTTATGTCTGCCGGAGCGCTCCATATACTCTGCAACCTTGTTGACAGAATTCCCAGGTCCTATATGAATAGAGGACCAGAGGGAGTGCGTGATCAAAGCGGTTTTTCGGAAATGCGAATTGACGTGTGTGACCAAAATCTCAAAAGGCAGCATGTCGCCACTAGGCATGTTGTCATCGTCACCGTTGTCTACTTCATCTTCCAACTCATCCTCGCACATTGCTTTCCCCATTTTGAACACATTGGACAATATTTCAGGAGGCATCGTGTGGACAGAAGCCCGAGGCCATCGCAAGTCATGGTCAACGACTTGAAATTGGACATTAGATGTGGCTGTTATGATAGCTTGTACATCATCCATATTCCTCCCTGAAAACACAGATTAGTAGATCGTGAGCACCATATTCTTAAGACCTACTGGAAGATTAGGATATCATCCGCATATCTAGACGCGGTGCGGCGCCAGCGTATCGAATGCCTTTATAGTCATCCTGAGAATGGCAAACTCTTCTTGGCAAAGAGCACGCATTACCGTGCCATGCGCCATAAAAATACTTGGCATTTAGCTTCAAGGTCATAGGGCGGAGAAATAGGGTTCAATTATTTTTATCCTATCGATACACGAGTGTTTACAGTCCAGAACTTCATTTCGAATGTAGGCCGCGGGTAAGTTCAATCTGTATCGTGTGCGAGCCTTAATGCCGGGCCATGGTCTATTTTTGCTGGTGGAAAAACGTACCTCACTTTCATTAATGGTCCTAATTTCCCCTGGACATGCAACCTTGCCTGTCACAGCGCCAATTCCAGATTCGACGGTCCTACTGATGGCACCCTTCGTCGCGATCCAATACCTAATTTCATCGGGGATAACTTCGATAAGAGCGACTCGGGGATCATTAACGTCACCATGGTGGACACCATCCTTCAAATCTCCGAACCAGGTGGACGTACTGTACTAAAATTCAGGCAGAATTCTCCACAAAACCTGCTATACAGACGTTGAAGACCAGTATTTCTTAATTTTGTCCCTGTCCTGACTTATCTTGGCATTTCCACAGAACCTATTGGTGTATCAGACATAGCGGCAATCATAGCGGCGGAACTCACGAAGCCCAGTTTGTGGTAGAAGGATCGTAGAAACTAACATTGACGTGTGGATCATTGTCGAGATGATCGCACTTGTGAGCCACCCTATTGACGAAGAATACCAGCGTCAATTGATTCTCCTCGACCGCTAGTGAGACAATTAGGAGCATAGGAGTAGCGAGGGAGAGTTGACGAACGTGACGCAGGAGTCATGGCTCTACTGTGGAGATGACCATCGGCGGAACGAGTGGTCAGCATACCAGTCTTCACCTGGTGGATAATTCCTTTGACGCCTGCATCGTACATTCAGCTGGAGTCGTATGATAACGGTAAATTAAATACCGTTGATCTTCTCTTGTAAAGTGACGTTCGTTTTTTCAGCTTGTTCGGTGTAGGGATCGAGGCGGGATGTGTGCGACATGATGAAACTGCGAAGGTGGGGCAAGGAAATGCAAAGGGGGAGCCTTTTATATGGTGAAGCGCAATTGAACTGACGTCGACGATGCTCCGGTGACGTCAACGAAATGCACGATTACGCACTTTGGCTTTTGCGCATATAGTCCAGTCAACGCGTTGTTCATTATTGCCTTTGCCCCTCCAAAGCAAGGTTATATATATTGAGTAGATATATAATACGTGTAACAGTCTACTGCATGCCGGGAATCGTAGATGGTGGTGGTGTGATGGGCGCTGGTACTGGCTACTGTCAATCGGAGGAAGCAGACATAGGGACACATTACTCACGTGGTGCCATCTGTGGCCTCTGACCCTCGCTGAAGACGCGTGATAGCAGGACACCCACACCCTCAAAGACACCTAATAGTACACCACATGCAATTGCAGAGCCCAATGCAGACCTTGGGCCACCTATCACAGTTACGTTCAATCTATGGGGCCGAGGACGGGAACGAGGAACCTACTTCTTGCCGCCAAACATCCACCTGTCATAAATCCCGAAAGTATTGCGTTCCACGCATCTTCTTTTTGCCGCCACCCCTTGATAGCACAATCAAATGTCGAAAACATCCCACCCCATACCCCGAAATTCCCGCCTGTAACTGGTGCCCTCGCCTTTATAGATGATATTGCACCAATAACGCGCTCGCCCTTTATGTAGCTGATCAGACGTGCATACTACTATATGCCAAATGTATATTCGTACCCTTGGTGAATTACGTGCACCTTTTATACCGTGCCAAATAGTGCCTCCRACAGCACCCATAGCGAACGCCCCGCCAAAGTCATTTAGAATGACCCAGGGACTGGTCACGCCTATCAGTGCAAATCTGGATGAAGACTAGCTAAATAACGTACCAAGGATCTCTCGTGTGGTCTGCATGGGCCATGTCGTACGGAAGCAGAAAGTTGTTGTCTTCCGGCAGTACTAGTATAAGCTTGAAACTTTTCTCTCCCAAGACACCACGTGGCGTAGATCGAGATCACCACGTGACTCGACGCGCACAAAATAAATTCCGCGCCGCGTTGATTTAAGCCGCGTTGAAACTGAAAGCAAACATGGCCACCACACCAGCTGTGTCGAGAAGGCGTCTATCGCAATTCTACATAGACGTCCCCCCTTCTCCTGTTGCTCTCTCCGAATACAAACCCCTGGCAAGCTACGCTGCTAATCATAAT
Source organism: Amanita brunnescens Koide BX004 (assembly GCA_001691785.3). NCBI lineage: Eukaryota > Fungi > Basidiomycota > Agaricomycetes > Agaricales > Amanitaceae > Amanita > Amanita brunnescens. The sequence goes on along the minus strand of JNHV02000190.1, from coordinate 23,031 downwards.
CAACGCGTATTTGCGAATTTGAAGGAGAACATGCCTGCGCTTCCGCTACACGCGTCATTAAAGCGCAAATCTTCTTTGAAGGGCGACGTTCCACCTGTCAAGAAATTTAAACAACAGCGCCACCCTACGCACGCCGAAGACGAAGACAATCTTACGAATGGACACCCTAACGAATACATTTATTGCCACCAGTGCTTAAAGAAACGAGATATCATGGGTGCGARTATAGCATCAAGGAAGCATGTAATTTGACTAACAATGCTATTCTAGCTAGCATACAATGTACCGTTATTATACGCCCGTCCTCTCTCAGTCACGACGCGAAGGGGCTAAGGTGTACTGCTAAATTTTGCAAGCCCTGCCTCATGAATCGCTATGGAGAAGACATAANTGAAATTAAAAATGGGACATGTCAAGCTGTGGGCCATGCCCATGATTCAGGCTATGTATTTGAGTACGTTTCTAGCTTTATATCAAAAGCAGAGCAAAGGTCGACGCCGTGTTTCTTCAGGTGTCCAAAATGTAGAGATATTTGCAATTGTCCACGATGCAGAAGACTGAAAGGACTCGAACCGACTGGGTAGGACAGTCTCCATCATCCATCCCAGGTCCTGACACTGCTGTCCTCAGCAATCTGACCAATATCACCCGTAAAGCGGGCGCTTCTTCTGTAGCGCACATATTGAAAGAAAACCCTGATATTGAGGGTATCATGCCCGGTAAAGGCACTCAGGCGAACTCCAAGCCGACAACAAAGAACAGAAGCTCTACCCTACATTCAGAGTCGACGACAAAGATTTCTTCCCCAATCTGGAAACGTCTCCAAGTTCCGCTTGGTCTTTGTGCTATAGAAGATCGCATATACATACGAGAATTTATGCTGAGATTTGGCAAGACTATGGTACCTGCAATCAACAGAAATCATTTGAGAGAGCTTGAATCAATTGGAGGTAGTTTGAAAGGACGCGATGAATTCGAGGACATGCCGTCGTGGGTCGGYGAATCATGCGTTAAATCAATGATCTTGGGATTATTGGGCTTTCTCGTCAATAAATCGCCTAATGCCGAGGTATTCAAAGAGCATATCAGATTGTGTACGACATTGACTCAACCACTCAGCCGATCAAGTCATCCATGAAAGAGATTCGAGCAACGGGTGCAAACTTAAACAAGTTATGGCACACGCTACAGACACTCCGTGTTACTCCTGAGCGGATCGCATGCCGTGAAAAACCGTACATGACGTTTCCCGATCCCTTACCACCGCCTGCATCCGCGACAGTATATCAAACAAGAAGTATGCGAAGCGCAGACAATGCTCAACGCAGTATAAATATAATTTGTTCTGGACAGATGGTGCCGGTCTTGACGGCGCTGATTGATCTCGCCCTTGCAACCAATAYGGTTCGAGAAGAAATTGAAGCAGGCCTTGAGGAAGCAAAGGAATTGTCCCAAAAAAGTAAAGAAGCTATCAGATTTGAGAACGAAAGATGGACCAATTCTCGTAARGTTTTAAAAACAAAGACTTTGGAAAAAGAAAAGAAACGTGTCCCTGGTCAGGTAAGAATGTCGTATCTTGTTAGGGACGTATTTTTTCACGAACCCATCTAGCACAAGCGTCTTCGAGAGATGCATAAMCAGCGCCTTCTCAACATTGACAATTCCGTCGAAATTATTTCGTCGAATTATGCAGGACGCTTTCAAGGACTGCTTGGGAAAGATCACGAGGGGCGCACATACTGGACGACAAGCCCTGGGATAGAAGAAATACTTGCYGCGCATGATTTTTTGACGACTATAACCTGCGAGAATTCCCGTGAAGATGATTCAGGGACCATYAGGAAAAAGAAGAAAGAACAGTCAAGTGCCGAGGCGCGACCCAAAGAATGGTCATGGTTTGTAGCAGTCTGGGGTCAGCCACCTGCAGCTTTGGAATGCGAGGCAACCGGTTCTGAAGACAGTGACGATGAAGATGGCCGAGAGAAGTGGTGGATATTCGACGAGGTGGACGAAATCAGGAAGTTGGCCAATTGGTTAGATGCTCACGATCAAGCCAACAATCAACGAGGAGATAATGGTACCTTACGGAAGCGATTAACAGACTTTGCAAACCTTTTGGAATGGAGAGGCAGAGTAGACAGATACGCACTACGTTTGACCTAGTATACTATATTGATTTACTTATAAGACGCGAAATCCCCATCGGATCCGAACTGACGACCAATCACATGTTGGAACTCGTCAAGCGCAACAGATCGATTCAAGCATTGCGATAGTTGGTGCGCCACATAAGTGGCAAGAACGTGTTTGCACTGACAAAGCGTACACTTGAATAAGTTCGGGATATAGAAATTAGCTTACGACTTGCCACAACATGGGTTTCGGACAGTACGACGGCATGCGCAAATGCGGGACAAGTGCAGTAGTAAGGCGTTGGCGCTATAATCATATCAATGTAAACGGAATATGTGGCGGTCGAACCAAGGACTTGATAGAATTTGCTTCCCCAAGGAGTGACGTATTGAATAACTATCTTTGGACATTAGCATCACTAACTTGCGCAGACTTCAGGTACCTTTCTCCYGGTCGACGAGGTCGAAAGCAGAGAGTATTAAATTCTCCGGCAGAAGTGCTTGCAACTTCTCGATGGTCTCGTCGGGCACTTGTTGGCTTTAGATCTGTGTTGCCTCGGGGGAAAGCATGCACYTACATTCATCTGGCTTGATGGTGTTAAGGATGGAGCCCAGAATATGCGCGGCATTGGAAGCCATCAGCACTGATTAGATAAGAAGTCAACCAATGCCTCAGGATTACCTTGTCCTTTTCGCTCAGGCGCACGACGACTTTCGGCTGCCAGAGTTGGACTCAGTTTCCGAGTTGTACGAATTCAAGTATATCCTCTCCCATGCTARCGATCCCCGCCGACCGTTTATGGTTATCCGATTGGAGTCCGAAGAGCATGCACGGTTACTTGCAAGGAGGTGTATCTTAATCAAGTGAGTCATGCAATTTGCACCGGTTCCTGCAACCRCTTGATGCGATGTCAGAGCCATTTACGAGTATTATGGACATGGTGCAACATATGAGCAGTTGCATGAAGCGAATCGTGCCAATCGCGTACTATGGGAACGTTACATTCCCGACACTTCTTTCAAATTCGTCGTTACGGCGTACAACAGTTCTATACCACAAGCCCGGCAAACAGAGGTGATAGAAAGCTTTTCTTACATGGACTTTCTTGGGARAATCGACATGAAGGAACCCGACATTGTCCTCGGCTGCTTTGAAGAGTGTATGTTCCGCCTTAACATACAAGTTCATTGCCATCTGAAATGAGTCAGATCCAGACAAGCGTGGCGCACCRAGAAGGAAGTTCGAGGATGACGGATCCTTCTTGCAAGTGTACTTCGGCAGGTTGGTACGTCATTCCGTTTGAGAATGATATCGATCATTACGCTACTTGATTAAAGATAGAAGAAGGTTCTGCACGTCAGCTCATTGGCCGTTTTGATGTCAAGAAGCGAGTATATTTTGGGAATACCAGTATGGAGTCTGAAATATCRCTTCTCATGGCAAATCAAACGCTTGTAAGTGCCGCAGTGGTTTGGAGCACTAGGCTCACGGAGAATCAAGGCAACTCCCGGTAAGCTGATTTATGACCCATTCGTGGGTACAGGGAGTATGGTTTACGTAGGTGATATTGCTCATGTGGGCGTTATCCAATGCTGAAGTTGGAACAGCCCGCAGCACATTTTGGTGCGCTCGTATTCGGGTCCGATATTGACGGTCGTCAGATGAGAGGAAAAGGTTGGTCATCTCTGATGACCATTGTGTCATACTCAAGTAGGTCATCTCCTAGGCAAACCKCCTGGCGTCATACGGGCCGCAGCCCAGTATGGGGTCTCTTCGAGAGTTTTGGATCTTTGCACGTTTGACGTGACTCAAAACCCATTACGTCTTGGTGAGCTTTTTGACGCGATAGTCACCGATCCACCTTGTGAGTATGTGTTCATGGTCGGATCACTGAGCTTCAACACTTCCTTAGATGGAATCCGCGCGGGAGCAAAACGCCTCGGTAGGAAAAGAGAGTTAAGCCCTGCAAGGTATGCTGCATATATGGAGCACCAAAAAWCTCCTCGCCCGTACGTTTGGCCCTTCGTCGGTGTGCATACTAGCGTATCGACAGTGTTATAAGGGATGATCAGCCGTACATTCCGCCGACGAAACCGTATGAGCTCTCCGTTCTCGTTGCAGACCTCGTACTTCTTGCGCGTTATCTGCTGAAGCCGAATGGTCGGCTGGTCTTTTTCTTGCCCACCGTGACCGAAGATTATCATGAAATCGACATCAACACAATGCTATGCGATGGAATGGAGGTAATTGCAAATTCCCTGCAGGACTTTGGGTCATGGGGGAGACGAGTAAGTGCATACCCTGTGTCAGCCGGCCAAACTTTTTTATCTTGACGTCAAGTTGGTTACGATCAAAAAGTTAACCACCGCCAAGTATCCGCTACCTTCATTTACGGGAGGCGACACTGTTGTCGGCGAGCAYATACCTGCTCATAGAGATTTCCGTGAAAAGTATTTCCGGGGATTCAAAAAAGACGATTGAAGTGGAACGCCATTACCAGAGAATCCGTAATGTTACAACAATTACACTTAATATTAGGTCAAGTGAATGTGGATGGATATTATTAGGTCAAGGTATCGGTCGCATTCTCCTTATGTCATGGTATTGGTCCAGCCTGCTCTGCTTTTCGGTCTGAACTGTCCACCGCTCTCTGCTTTTCTTCATCTAAGCGCCTCCTGTCTTGCTTTCCCTTCAGAGGAATTACAAATACTGCTACGGCCATAGCAAGCACCCCATTGAAAATCAGTGCACGATGCATGTTGAGGGGAGGTGTCGCATTTGGGCTTGCCCGAAGAGCACCTTGCGCTGATATTATTCGAAATGAGTGGAGTTACGAAGATCATGCTTTGACACGTACCCAAGACGGAAATGATTCCTATCGCGTTACCCCTGCAGGAACCGTYAGTTTAGATGGAAAAACGATGATGGCACACGCACATAAACCAGAGAATTGCCGAGCTGGCGTCTGCATTTTTTGTCAAGTCCGCACAGAGCTCCAAAGCGACAGCGAGTAGCGTCAGTGACGTAACRCCTATGACTGTCATGATGACGAAAAGGCCCGCTGTGTTCCCTGGTTTCACTGGAAAGACAATCAGCTAGCTCTAAATTTCAAGTCAGGACGGATTTTACCAGCCCAGATGAGTGAAAGCCAAGCACCTCCCAACGGAGGAACCAGGAGTTTGATTGAAAGCGCAAGATGATTTGTGAATACCCGATCATACAGAGGAGCTGTGATAATTGCCGCGACAAGGCCGGTCAGAAGGAGGCAGGCTCCTAATAGGCCACTAATGGTCGCGTCATATCCAACGGGTTCCTGATACATCGTCAGTTGTAACTGGGGACAAAGTCAAATTGCATACAAAAATCTCGGCTGTGAGGATAGAAAAGGTGTTTGCACTTGACGGGAATTGTTAGGACAGTATGTGATACAAATATGTACTTACGTTGCAACATAAGTCCCAAAAGTTATCGCAATATATGCAAAATCGGCGCGCGCCTGTCGAGTCATATGAGCATCCGAAGACGGATCAACTKTGCCTATTAGGGCACGAAGAAGTGAGAATAGAGTCTGTGACTGCTTCGAACCCGCGTAGGCTGCAGAGGTTGGTAAACTGTCGGCAAATAGCACAAACAGACTCACTGGGAGGGGTAGGCGGAGCGCTGCTTACGAAAAAGACAAACGGAGATACAGCAGTGGAGACGATGCCAAGAACAAGGATCTAACGAGGATTAGTGTACGTCAGTTGGAATTCTCATCATACCTACCGACTGCTTAGTGGTACCCGATAGCGGACTGATCAGCTGCCCAAGCGCAGCTCCGACCGGGTTGGCTACCACATGTTTGTTGATCCGCGGCATGTCATAAGGTATGGCACGCACCGATCGAGATTAGCATTGTTGCAGTCGTCCGCCCTTTCAAGTCAAACCAATTTTCGGAATACTTTGGTCCAATAACTTGAAAAATTGGCTGCGAGACCCCGGCGAAGGCCTAAAACAAGTAATTCCGGTGTGAGACGGACGTAAACATGCGRAATCACATACCTGTCCGATGATGAGCAGCGGGTATGCCCTTTTCCCGGAGAGCGTCGGAGCGGTTCCGGCATATCGGATCCATGAGGACAAAACAAGACACGCGGCTCCGATTTGGCACTGGATCGCTCATTAGCAAATGTGCCTTACTCGACGACGAACACTTACACAGCGATAAATTCCATACTTTGACACCATGATAGGAAGGAGCAATGAAGTTGGCATGTACACACAGGACATGATGTTGCCAAGCCAGTTGACTTCATTCAGTGAGATGTTGAAATCCGAAGCCGCTAACAACACATCATGATCACAGAGTRAGTCTTGGGGGTTGAAACACCTACCGTTGTTGGCTATTGGCCCGAACCACGGCCACGACAATCCGGTGACGATGTTGAGAAAAACCTGGTRGTATTCATAAATGTGCAGCCTTGGGAAATAACTCAACGTTTTACCAATGCTGTAAGACCCACGAATCGCTGCTTGTACAGACGATACCGTACCGATTCGCTGTTCGCCTCCAGAACTTGTGAGGTTTCTATGGCTGATRTTGACGGAAACAACTTTGAAGCTTTTTCGCTTTCTCTGTTAACCTCCATAGCTTGTTCGGTCCCTATGGTCGATACTGGCGGAAGCGACTTGAATGTTTTTCCGTTTTCCGCAGAAACGCCGGACGCAGAAGGTTGAAGTGTAACGTCGTCATCGAAGCTCGTCATGGGAGGAAGGCAAACGGTCGAGCATGTAGGATGGTGGGCTTGGGAAAGGGGCAGGTAACCTCGGTAACTCGGATAGGGAAATGTTATGTTCTTGAAATGTTCCCAGAGCATCTACCTAAATAGCAATTGTCTTAGACACTTGATGTGATGGACCTGATGAGCCCTTTAAGATAGAGAGGCGTGGTTGTTGGGCCCCGACCAGTTGAGTGACAATGAGAGCGGTGTAACTGGTTTGCCATCCCTGGCGTGGCGTTGAAAATTAATCTCATGCTAACCATSTACGGTCGATCGGTACGTAAGGCTGCGCACGTCACGCGCCTGTCACACGTTGCTAACGCTCATTGACATGAGCGAATACTGGGTTTCGAAGAAGAAATATTTCTGCAAATACTGCGAAATCTATATCGCCGACGATGCGCCCTCTCGCCAGCAGCACGAGAACGGTCTGCGACACCAGGGAAACAGAGAGCGGTTCATTCGGAATATATACAAGGCAAGCGAAAAGAAGAAGAAAGATTCCGAGGACGAAAAAAGGGAAATGGCTCGCGTTGAACAGGTCTGTGCTTTTACTGCGGACCTTGCTTGGCGGCTCACATCCCTGAAGGCCGCCCATGCAGCCTTTGCCCACGATGTTGGCGCCGGGCTGGCGCGACCGTACCCTAACACTCCCTCAGGCTCTACTCCCCAGAGGAAACCCGCGCCCAAACCATCAAATCCCTTCGCCAACTACACAACTGCGGAATCTCTTGGTTATAGTGACCCTGATGCAGAGAGAGCGGCGGCGGATGCTGAGCGTCGGCGCACGCAGGGAGTGGCGGGGGAATGGCAGGTTGTTACACCGCCGCCTCCACCACCGCCACCATTACTGCAGCCGACCGAAGAAGATGCAGAGTCGTCTACCGTATCCCCTAGCATCCCGCTGAAAAGAGAAATAGACGCACATTCAGATGACGATTATGACCGGCATTCTAAGCTACGCAAGAAAACGGTTCACACAGGGTTAGGAGAGATATACGATCCTGGCGTTATATCTATCAAAGTAAAAAAGAAGGAAGAGCCCTTATCTTCTACTGAAGAGCTGAAAGCTGAGGTGGGCAACGATGCTCCAACATCAGCTGTGAAGCTCGAGGGCGAGCATGCCCAGCCCACTGGACCCTCAAAATGGGCCAAGGTGCAATGGAATCAAATASCTGAGGAATCACCCATTGATAGGAAGGAGCAGCGGGCTCGGGACGAAGTCGCTTTACCAGTAGCTGGGGAGCAGCTGGCGAAGAGTGAGTCAGAGAGCACAACGGTTAAGGCTGACRAAACCGTGAACGTCAAGGCTGAGGAGTCACTGGAGATGGCTCCGCAGGGAAGTTTGTTCAAAAAACGAAGGACTCCTGCTTCCGTCGCTACCAACAGGGGACGACGGAATATATAACTAGCATTCGGGCAACGAAAACGAAAAGGATTACGCACTTATTGCATATGGGCATAATGGTACAGTTGTATTCTACATGGGAACCAAAAAGAGAACAATAAATACCTGTGRGGAAGCGGTGCACTGTACACTTAGAATCACGGGGGCAATGAAAGGATCAAAGCTCCCGGGTTACTGGGATCCTGCTCGCAAGGTATCCTCTGTCTAATCGGGTTCCTTCATTGTTGAAACAAGTTGGAGAATGCGTGAAACTCACTTTTCCATTTCTCTTATTACAGCATTTTTGAGGACGGGAAGGTTGTTCTTGGAATGTAAGCCTTTACCCGTGATTACTTTCAGAGTGCCGTATCCTGAGGTTAAAGCATCGCGAAATGCCTTTTCAACCACTTCAATGGCCTCCTGAACCCGTAAACCGTGGACATCCACAGTTTGYGGCTTTCCTGGTGTATTCCGCGCTATGATAGCATTCACAAGTATGTAAATAATGTAGATCATCAAGAAACTCCTCGAACCTTTATAGAATCGTTTAGCTGCCTTTTCGTGCAGCCTCCCGATCCTTTCTGAGCATTCATTGATCTGCCCCTTTAGAATAAAGGCATCCTTCACTCGCTTGTCCATCACAGCCGCTTTATATTGTGTCTTCAGATCTGCAAGAATTTTCTCCTCCTGGCGAGCTTTCTGCCTCCAATCGTCCCCATGAGTGTAGAGGTCGGTCGGACCCGCAGCCGATAATATGCTGGATTCTGCCTCCGACATGGGTGAAGAGAGCGCGGACTCAGAGGCCATTAACAGTGAATTCCTGGGAAGAGTGTTTGATGCTTCAATCACAGCATCAATGGATTGGGTAGCGCCACGCCGGGGTGGGTTAAGTATTGTCAGCTGCTCAAGTTCAGCAGATTCGACATAACGTACGTTGCTTTGTGCAACTCTCGTCAAGGGGTCGGTCAGTCGGACCTGGACGGGCAATGACAACGGAGATAACTGTCCGCCCATCCTCAGAGGTGTTTGTAGCTCGTCACTTTCGTTTTCAGACAAGACGTTGTTGACATCTTCCTCCAACAAAGCCCGGGAAACTGGGTTAAGRGGCGTTTGTAGTTCATCTGACGCCAACTCTTCCTCATCATTATAAGGCCTGAGAAGAATCTTGGTGGTGATAGCATTAGCAGTAGGCCCCGCAGTCGATATAGAGTCTACAAGAGTGGAGGTCCTGCTGGCAGCCGCGGCCTTTTGTCGCGACTTCCTCATGAGTGGATCGGGAACAGGTAATGGCACGGGATCGGCCTTGGTTGGGGTACGAGATGTGGTATATTCCAGTTCCTTGCTCTCTAATGATGCAGTGTCCTTCGCTGGAACGTTGACTAGGRCTTTATTGGCTTCCCCTTCGATTGCATTTGTCAATGTGGTCGTTTCTTCCCCTGACGAAGCCTCGACAATCGTGGAGAGTCTTTGGCCTGAAGTGCCTGTTCCTTTGTCTACATCAGCAGAGATGGATGTCGCAGGGGGCGTGGGGAGTGCCGAGGGCACTGCTTGTGGGTCCTCTGCAGTGGCAGTCTCAGCTACTGGTGCAATAACGGACGGCGGATCGGTAGGCGGATCGATCGGTAATGGAGGCCGATKAGGAGTTGAGGAGAGGTTCAAAATTTCAAAATCTTCTCCCTGAAGAAAGAAGCTTGGGGGAGTACTGGGCCGCTCATGAGCACGAGGAGAAACATGATTTGATATGCCCTCTGCTTTGGTGGGTGATTTGGGCGGGGGTGCTTCGTAAACACGGACGTGTGATGGGAGAGATGCAGAGCCAGATGCTCTGCGTCTCCTGCTCCGCTTCCGACTCGGTTTGGCCTGCTGACCCTGGTCCAAGGCCTGGCAAAGGAAGATGCCAACACCTGTCCAAAGGGCTACTGTCACGGGCCTCAGGGGATCCCGAGAAAGAACTAAGTCGAGGACAAGGCGGATACCATAGGCAAGAAAGTGGTCTGTACTTATCTGCGCTACATCGGGGTTGCGGAGAATTAGCAGGTGGGAAAGCGTGCCCTCCCACAGACCGATGAATGCGGGCGCAATCCTGCTAATTGGCTCGGGTAAGTTAATGCATACCAGCCTGAGTCCAAGCCCGCTGGCTATGGGGAAGAGAATGTCCATTGTGGACGTCGGTCATTGTGCTGGTACTTCCACACGATGCTGCAGCATGGCATGACGCGGTCACATGATCATACGCGTCTTGGTTTCGTACAATAATGCCCCGCAGAAAACCCGCGCCAAGAGTCGCTGCACCCGCGCTCGACAGCGCAAACGAGCAAGAATATCAACCATACCAACACGGCCAGCATCTCGAACCAATTTATACCGGGGAGACTCTCCATCTCAACGGCCAGGCGGCGAATCCATTTTCTGATACGCACACCCCGCGATCCTCTGTCTATTATCCTTCCTCAGACATCTCATACATCTCTTCCTCTTACGAATCCATGCCCCTTGCAACCACTGCGGAAGTTGACCATTTTAACCACGACGCCGAGGCCGGCGCATTGGGTTCTTATCCCCACGCTTCCTATCCCCGCTCTCGTTCGCCCACGCCTGCAGTAGACGATGAGGACTACTACGTTGTGGGCGACACCAGCGTTCATTATACCTCGCCCCCGCGTCAAAACCCCGGCCGGCTGATCATAGATCCGGAGAAAGCTGCCCAACATCGGATTCCATACAACAGCATGTATTCCTCATCCTCTGAAGTGTCCTATGATCCTAAGACTGGTCATACTATTGTGTACGACCCCGTTCCGGCTACTCCGACATCTAGCCATCATTCCGAGCTGTCATCTGAGCTTCAGGAAACTCGTCATTATGGCCCCGCGCCAACTGGTCGCGTCATCCGTCGCCACAAAACAAAGAAGCGCGTACGGTTGACAAACGGAAATCTGGTTGTTGACCTTAGCGTGCCGCCAAAACTCATCCTACCCAGGCGTGGGGAGCCAGAAACAATCAAGACGCGTTACACCGCGGTGACATGTGATCCTGATGACTTTGAAAGGAAAGGATTCTTTCTCAGACAGAATGAAAACGGCAGGAAAACAGAACTGTTCATCTGTATCACCATGTACAATGTTTGTGAAATTGTTCTNATACAATGTAATGCACTGATCAATCCATTGCAGGAAGATGAAGTTCTGTTTTGCAGGACTCTATACGGGGTGATGCGGAATATTGCTCATCTTTGCACGCGTAAAAATTCACAAACATGGGGCCCAAATTCTTGGGAAAAGGTTAGTGCTCTCTGATCGCCAGTCTAGTTTCTCTCATCGTGACATCCAGGTAGTGGTGTGCATCATAGCCGATGGTCGTAAAAAGATTCATCCCCGTGTCCTTGATTGTCTCACCCTTCTCGGTGTATATCAGGCAGGCGATCATATGAAAAATATGGTCAATGGCGTTCCGGTCACAGCGCATCTCTTTGAATACACAACATCATTTGCTCTCGACTCCAATCTTCATTTCAAGTATCCTGACAAGGGCATTGTCCCAACTCAGATAATATTTTGTATGAAGGAAAAAAATCAAAAGAAGATAAATAGTCATCGCTGGTTCTTCAACGCATTTGGATCAATGTTGCAGGTATGTGCGCCTACAATACCGTTAGCTCAGTGTTCAAGGGTTGTAGCCCAACGTATGCGTCTTATTGGATGTTGGCACGCGACCGAGTAACACCAGCTTATATCGTTTATGGAAAGTATTTGACCTCAACTCMAATGTTGCTGGTGCATGTGGAGAAATTTCAGTTTACAAAGGGAAAAATTGGTCCCTATTACTGAACCCATTAGGTTTGGCGATTCGCTTATGACTCAAGTGTTTGCTGTTCACAGCATTTCCAGTTGCAGCTCAGAACTTTGAATACAAAGTTAGTTCTATACTTGACAAACCAACAGAATCTATGTTTGGCTACATCAGCGTCCTAGTAAGGATATGCTATGTAATTCAAAGGAGTCAACTAATCGATACCTTTCACAAGCCGGGCGCATTCTCAGCGTACAGGTTCATAGCTCTTCAAAATGACGAGTCCGGTAGAGGCCCATTAGCATCCTACTTCAAAGGCGAAGTTCTTCATGGCCGCGACACAGATATCTTCACTTCGAATATGTGTAAGTGTCCGGTGAGCTTCTAGACCCCATAATGTTCATTCGGCTCTTCCTAGACTTGGCAGAAGACGTATGTTATCTTGTGCGCTCTGCTGTATCATTTTACTTACGGCCAACAGCGCATCCTATGCTTCGAGCTGATATCCAAAGCAAATTCAGACTGGTAAAAGGTATTTAACTGATTATGGATCATGATCTGATCCACTACAAGGGTTCTGAGATATGTTAAGGGTGCTATCGGGGAGACAGATGTACCTGACGCGCTACCAGAATTTATTAGCCAGAGGCGGCGATGGCTTAACGGTTCTTTCTTTGCGGCAACGTACGCTATTGCGCATGTCGGGCAGATTCTACGATCTGGTCATAGCCTGACACGCAAAATGATGTTAATGATCGAAACTGTCTATAACATCATAAACTTGACCTTTTCTTGGTTCAGCCTCGTAAGTCACTAACCGTATACCTTGATCCGCTGCACGCTGATGGGAAACCAGGGCAACTTTTATCTTTTCTTTGTAAGCTATTGTTTCGGTCTAGTCAGGGTCATACTGAAGGACTTAGGTCGTGCTCACTTCATCGCTAGAGGATCCATCGTTTGGCCTCCAGGGCATTCAATATTTCAACTCAGTCATTCATGTAGGAATTTATATCCAAATCTTGCTACTTGACACTCACTCTTTTTTTTCGTCCCAAGTATGTGATGGCATCGATGGTTGCGGCATGTTTCCTGTTCTCCATGGGCAATAAGCCCAGAGCGTAAGTCAGTTACCTGTCATAATGACCATCAACCGACATCAAAGGATACCAGGTCCAAATGGAAATACAAGACAACTGCCATCCTTTTAAGCCTTATGATGGTATACGTGATATTTGCATCTGTCATCTGCGCCATACAGGCAGTTAAACAACCRGGCCCCGCAAACGACACAATTTTATTTAGTGTTATTATTACTTATGGATGTAAGAACAACGGGCTTCTTTCATCCGTCCTTCCATGCTGACATTTTGCCAGTATATGCTCTAAGCAGCATTTTAGCGTTCGATCCGTGGCATATGATTACCAGCTTCATCCCGTATCTGTTACTRTCGCCAAGCTACATCAACATACTAAACATGTGAGCGTTAATCTTCTCGAACGCGTGACCRGCGAACTGATCTGTCGAAGATACGCGTTTTCGAACTTGGATGATGTATGCCCCCTCTCTGAAATTTTCGCAGCCTTGCATTAGCTAACTATGATCAGATATCATGGGGTACCAAACAAGACTCTGTACCAGAGACAGATCTAGGGGCTGTAGTGCAAAATAGCGAATCGCAGGTCGATGTGGAGATGCTATCGTCCCCAGCGGATGTAAACAGTATATATGAAGAAGCCCTGGAAAACTTGCGGCTGCGTAATATGGGCGAAAAGGGAGGCGAGAAAAAGAAACCAGAGAAAGTCCTAACTGATGCAGAGAAGGAGATGGCCGCCAAAGACTATTATGCAAATGTGCGAACGAATGTAAGTGACTTGCCTACGTGGTCTCGATTCCAATTAACTATTGATTCCAGCTATTACTTTCATGGGTAATGTCTAATGTGTGTGCTATCCCCGCTGACCACATCCCTTTATTCATGCCTATAAACTCATAGGGATTGCTTATTGTGGTTATTTTGAGTGGCGTAGATCCGAGCACTACGTTCGGAAGCGCGGACGGTGTAAGCCGAACCAAAGGATATTTGGTCTTCGTCCTTGTTTTTACGGCGATATCTAATTGCATTGTAAGCAAGTTCAAGCTTGTGCTGAATGTTTCTCATTGCCTACTAGCGATTCGCCGGTTCGACCTTGTACTTGTTTACTACTCTTATAACAGGATGATTATGCATGCAAAGTTCATCTCCACTTGATAATCTCCTTGCGATTTACATGTAGTACCTTACTGACAATCTACCCATAAGTTATGTACAACATTGTGTTTACGAATAAAGATAATCATAGAACATTTGTGATCTTGTACCCCCCAGAGCTGCAACTGTTGATTTCGGGGCTTTGTAGTGTCGCTGGGCTGTTAGACGACGGTAGGCCATCGTCCTAGCGGGGGACCGAGAAGGAGAAGACGCGGAACGAGTCCACATCCGTCGACGAGCCGCGAGAGTCTGGCGAGAGTAAATGGGGGGATGTTGAGGCAACGTTTGCAAGACAGAATCAGGTCCTAGCTCTCCCGATACTAACTCTGGGGAGTCTTGACGGGACTCGATGCTCAGCGAAGACAGCTTGATGGCAATGTAACCTGGTTCACTAGCTGAATCGTCGATGTCGGCTGCTTCTGACATGTCGTCGATATCGTCTTGRACTAAAACCGGATCCTCGTTGACTGAATCGGCAGGACTCGCGTCTGCAGATTTGGGTCCAGGCATATCCTCAACGATGACACTCAGAGCGCCGGATTCCCTTGAAGCTTCAACGTCAGATTCAGCACCTTTTTCCGATATGTCTGACAAGATGTCGGTCTCAGAGTCGGGGTGAGACGAGTAATCGATATCAGTTACTGGGGGAGTGTCGAGCGTTGTGGGCGCGCGATGATCTGGGCGGGTGACGTTGGGGCGGAGGAGATATGTCAAGCGGAATCCAGCCACTTCCTTGCCTATTTCTGTAGCTTCAGTGGAAGTCGATGGATATTAATAGGTCCTTACTATAGCTTACGACTTCGTGATAACGTGCACAGCAATGAACAACGTAGCGTGCAAAAGCGTCGTCTTTGACGTACCACACCAATTGTAGTGGCGTGCGCATGACTTCAAGTACGGTAGCCAGATCTCCGATGCACGTTGCATGGGAGGCTAAGTTATGCACATCCGAATCGCTGATGTGGGCCGAGTCGGGATTGAGTAGCGTGCCACCCTCCCACAGCCATTCAACGAGTTCATGTTCGATATTGCGAACGAGGACCTGAGCGCGGTTCCCGGATCGGCGAAGCGTCTTGCGCATGCCCCTGAGACTCAGAGAAAAGCGGCCGGCATTGGCAGATGGAGGGTCAGAGTAGGGTATCTGTGCAGAGGGAATCTTCGCTGTGCGAGGAAGAAACGGGGGGAGAGGCTCTGGGAAGGTGGAAGGAATGCGCGGCGGCTGTATAGCATGATCACGTCTAGTGGCCGCGACGATATGCGGGTTTCCAACAAATTCAGCTGTTTGAGCAGTATTGGCGATGGTCCGCAACCTCATCCTTATGACGCACCATTATCTTTGCGTCTTATCCAGCGCTTCCCTTCGTGCTGATCCCTCCGTGATGAGTTTAGACCAATATTTGCTGATTGGGTTGTAGGGACATAGTCATTCGTAGTGGCCTGGATCTGAGCTAAGCGAGAAACCAAGCCTGGATTGCGGAGGACGGCGGGGAAGGAGAGCACGGGAGAGTCGGTCGCCATTCCGACGAGGTGACTCGATAAATGTAGGACAGATTAATACACCATCAATACACGCCGGGAATCAATTTATACGGTACGTCCTTCGCCCATGCCTCCCATGCCACTCCAAACATCCTACAAAGTGCCCCATCCTCTTTGGACATCCGAGAAATGAGTCCACCACATATCATAGACACGAGAATGCAATACGTCCAACATAATAGTTGACCGGGCTTGGTCGTCAAAGCACCACTTTCCCTGGCCCAGGATCCCTTGATAGGACGTTAGATGGTATGGTTCGCATTAACATTGCGTACTGTGCTTACAGTTGACAGGTTCCATAAAACGACGCCTGTGACTGCGCAAAGAATACCCGTGTAACCAGGATGCCGGACGATCCCATAAGGCCCGCTGGTAACTAGTCGATGCTCCCGGCGAATGCTCATTTCAAACGTAAACATGGTGCCCATTTCTTTGTAGCACTTGTAGCGGATATAGCCACCTAGTGCTGTCAAGAGTGTACCTAGAAAGAATAATGGAGTTGCCCTGATTTTATCGGGATCACTCTTGAGGACTAGCAATGACAAGATGGACCGCGATAGATCAGTTTGGTGGACGTGATTTAACACGATTACAGTCATTTCAGCGAGTGCGGCTGTCCAGCAAATGGCCTAAGAGACAAGAAATATACATTGATTTGATTGTGGCGGGAAAATCAGATATCACCAACCTTGATAGTTGTCTGACCTGTACGCTGCTTGATAACGAACTCCAGAGGAGTTGACTCGACCGACTCACTTCTAGAAGGGGGTGGGTGAGGCGGCGTAGCTGCAATCTGGAAGCCAACAACTGCAACCAGAATACACGGCAGTTTGACGAGCTGCGGGGACCACCGTAGTACAGGCAACATTTGAAAATGTGGGTCATCTTGAGCTGAAAAAAAAGGTTTGCGCAGGGAGGCGGAAGAAGGGCTTCAGCAGGAAGAGAAGCAGAAGAAGGTACCAGTCGAGCACAAGTACGGGGAATGTTCAAGTCTTTAAAAGGCAAACTGTGTATCAGGGAAGGCAAGAACAGCAAAAGCAAGAGCGAGCGTAGCACCTAGCTTACATAGGACCTGGAGTGTAGCAGAAACCAGAACATATAACAACACGTACCTCCGTTACGGCCAAATTTGGCCAAGTGCTGGTTCTAGTGTCGATCGGTAGCCTCACGTTGACAGCAGCCTTTATTGATTTCATTCCCATATACTTAGTCAACCCGGGACAACATGGGATCTATCTTGCGTCTAGTTGGATTTACATGTAAAAATCTCACTACCGCCGCTGCTACTCAAGGTATCAAACTGATTCTGTGAAACATTATCAGAGGATATCAGCGGTCAAGACTCTTTCTTACGTTGCAGAGCATTGTTTAACTTGGTTACTCGTGACGACACGCTTAGATCGATGGTCTTGTCACCGAAATCTACGATGATACCYCCCAAAACCGACGGGTTTACCTTTTATGTCGGGTAAGACGCGTTGCAGATAACCACGGCGAAAAAATACCTTGTTAACAATACTCAGCACCTTGGCCTTTTGACCCGACTGAGACTGCTTGAGTGTAGTCTCCAGACGGGTAAGGATATCTTTGGGCAATGGCGTTGCCGAAGTCACAAGGACGTTTAATTCTCCCTTGTACTGCGCAACGAGCTCGTTGAACCCCTCAATCACGTCCTCCGCATCCCGAAGCCTTCCATTCTCCGATAGCACGGTAAGGAGATTCTTGGTAATGTCCGAAACGGGCTCCTTCTTTGCACCGGAACCTTCGAGAGAAGAAAAGAGGGTGGAGAGACCGRAGATGCGGTCCTTGGTTGAAAGAGTTGGGTTTTGCACAAAGGCAGCAACCTCGGGCTTGGACTTGATCACATTGGACAAATTGGACAGTTCGGTCTGAACCTTGCTTAGTACTGCAGGGGATTTTTTAAGCGCGGCATTGTAAGTGGCTTTGGAGTACTTGGACGCAATGGCAGAGGCAGCGCGGTGGCCTAGTGCCGGCGTGGCAGCAACACGACGGGAGGCAGAGGCGAGCAACATATTGTGTATGAGGGGACAGCAGGCTAAAACTCGGTTTGCTTCGGGCGCTCGGGACTTCCCGGTGTTGGTTCCGTGGGAGAATGCGAAATCGGCTTTCACAAAGTGCGACGAAACCTGATGAAACGGACGCGATCGCCGCGTTCTCCCCAACCGCGAACTCCGGTCTACTCGAGGCCACGAAGATATGCTTCTGCGTCAGCATTCTAGCCTGACACGGCATGCGGTGCACCGCAGCAATACGTCTTAGTCAGCAACATCGTCGTAAGGACAAGCCAAATAGGGAAATCGGTGCCATGCTCCACGCATTTGCAACGCACCAAGGCGCCCCGGTATTACTCCCTTTCCACTTCTTTCTCCTTTTTTCACAGTAGGCGCATGAGAAACCAAGTTCTGCGCAACACCCGCCGCATCCGGACAACCAACAGAGGCTTTCCTGGCAACCTTTACATAGAATACAATAGAGAGTTAGCCATTGTTTACCCGGTTTATGGTAAGCAAGGACAAGGCCTCGCCCTCGGCACGCTTGATATATCTGCACAGCAGGTCTTTAGCCATCTTTCTACGACCCCGCATATGCATTTTTCGACGCTCGCCAGGCAGCGAGCTCTTCTCCTCATCCTCCTTTTCGCGTCTACCGTCTACTCAAGAGAAGAAGTCATATGTAAGATTGATGTCTATTTTTGCTGCACTTCCTGACCTCTTCCTTTCTATCAGTCACCTCCTCCGTCACCTACTGCGAACCGCCAGAAACTTTGCTCATTCAACAACTTGATGTTGTCTACTTTGCTAGTAATCAATCCGTCTTCTTTAACATTTCTGCTGCAAGCGTGGTAGGTGTTGGATTATTCTCATTCTTCGTTTGTTGGAGTGACGCTCATGATCAGGAGTCCAATGTCAATGTAACTGCGAACCTGTTCCTCAACGTCTACGGGCTCCATCCCGTTAACTACACGATTAATCTATGCGACATCTTAAATGGCGCCCTGTGTCCTTTGCCCATGTACAATTTTACCGGCGCAGATACATTGTCCCTCCCCTCGTCTCTCGGCATTGCTGGGAAAATTCCAGACACAGTTTTCAAGATTCCAGACCTCGAAGGCTTTGCCCAGCTTACCTTGTCCGAAGTAGGCACTGGAAATGTAAAAGCTTGTGTTCAGGTAACCCTTTCAAATGGTTGGTCCGCATATCAACCACCTGTCGAATGGGTAACAGGCGCTTTTGYTATCGCAGCCTTGTTATCGGCTGTCTGGCAATCCTGGTCACCCGAGGCTATAGCTCCTTTCATATTCGTTGACCTCTTCCAACTTTATCAAAYCATTGCAACTACGGCTCTTCTCAATCTTAACTACCCCTCCGTGTATCGTGCCTATGCTCTTAATTTTGCTTGGGCTATGGGTTTTCTTCCATCGACGCGTATACAGGACTCTATCAATCATATGCGTCATTTGACTGGGGGGACGCTAGCAGATTCTAATACCGGATCTGCTGTGGGTCTAGTGAATCGCAAATCCAGTCCATATAACACGGCAGCAAGTTTAGTTGTTCAGGCTGCGAGTCCTGTCCTTCAATTTGTCAAAGCACTGGCAAAGCCAATGCTTTTGAGCTCCGGGGGTCCTACATTCCCAGGATTAGCTGGCCAAGGAGCAGTTCAAACTGTCACCGCCGATTCTTCGAATGTTTTACAGGCTGGCGTGCCGATCTACGTAAACTTATTGCATATCGCAACGGCAAACGCTTTCATGACCGTGTTTCTCATTGTCCTTATGCTGTCTGCGATAGCAATAACATCTCTTGGCCTCATCTATGTCATATTGCTCGCCCTCGCCAGAAGACAGAACCCGAAAAAGACTAGTCTGTGGAAGGAGCTGTTAGAGAGTTATCCAAGCTATTTCAGAGCATGGGCTTTGCGCCTGGTATGTTTTGTATCCATGAAATTTTGCCTACTAATGTTCTGTAGGGTTTAATCATCTTGACCCCTTTTTTAATTTTCATCTTCTATCAGTGGACTCTGGACGATTCTTGGTTATCTGTCCTTCTCTCCGTTTTCACTCTTGTTGCCATCTTAGGACTCGTTGGTTATCCAGCGTTTTCTACACTTCGCGCTGCCTATGTCTTCTCCCCCGACTGGATATATTCATCAAAAGACGTCATCGGCTTGCATGGCCCCCTTTATGCACGATATCGGATTCCGCGTTTCCATTTTTTCGTGCCAAACATACTGGCAATAACACTCAAAGCCATCTTCGTTGCATTCGCAAGGGGCAGTGGGATCGCACAGATAGCCGGGATAGTCAGTATTGAAGGTTTATCCATGCTATTATCGATCTTCTTGCGCCCATTCCGAACTCGACGTGAAAACATCTTTTCAATCTTCTTTGCTGTCGTGAGGCTCGTAGGTTCGGGATTGCTAATTGCATTTCTCGAGAACTTGAACGTAACTGCGATTAAGCGCGTCGTCATCGGTTTCGTTATCATCGTCCTCTTCTCAGTGGCAGTCCTGGTTATGTTCGCGAGGGTTATCATGGAACTGCTATTTGGTAAAATCGGCCCAAGTATTTCAAAAAATTCCACTTCGTCCTCCCCCAGAATATTGCAGGATTCTGACTCCGGAATAATCGAGAAGAACGGGACCAAATCTTCCAGCTCGTGGGATCCCGAACAAGGCGCTGATCGACCAATTAATCCAACTCCAGACCATGGCTCGCCTCACGATTATGGCTTTCTTCAGCCCCACGACTTTTCGACAATCGCATCGCCAGCAGCTAGCGCGGGGCCAGACACCTCAAGAGATTCAGGAACCATGACTTTTGGATCTCTTCTTTCTCGAAGATGGTCCTTCTCTCTATCGGCTCCTGGATCACCCACCAGCTCATCTGTGCTGCATCAGTCCGGYCTGCGAACAATGAGTGAATTATCCTCATCACCGCATTCGCCCGTGACACCCATCTCACATGGAACCGATGGGCACGCCGAGCCTTATCATGAACATTCATCTCATTGGTAGAATGGTAGATATTAACATTTAACTGTAGATGCATCACCAATTGGCATACCATACCTCTGCATTTATTAATGGTGCCCCACACTCGTTATCATCAATTTGAAGCATAGAGTAACTTTTCATGTGAAGCATTTTGTATCAGTATCTACTTAATATAATATAGTCAAGTATTTTTGCCCGTTCTCCCATGACCCGGCGTATTCCTCGTACATGTCGCCTCATTTTAGGCGTTTTTYCGGATCCTCTCGACGCTTAGACACCTTTTTCAATCAATGCTTAGAACGGACGGTGCGAAGAAGATATCTTCTCTTCCGGCTGGCATCCACCGCAGCCACCTCTGAGACTACCTCTGACAACCCATATCCATTTCCGGCGCATCGGAATCCTACGCCTCATCAAATTTTTCACCTTCCGCTCAACGCTGCTGAGGAGGACATAAAGGCTCGATGTAAGCACGCCGCAATCCTCGTCATCTTGGAAATCAACCGTATTTCACCGGCAGACTACGACCTCGTGCGGATATATCACCCTGACAAAGCTGGCCTCGCGGTGTCTCCTGACGTTGCACATTCTCGTTTCCAAGCCATTGCTGCTGCGTATGACATTCTTAGAAGAAAAGGAGTCGCTGTAGATGGTGCGTCTGGTGGACCGTCTATATGGGCCAGGGAAGGCGGATACCCAACTACGGCGGCATGGCGCGCTGCTTCGCAGGCAAGGCGCGCGCAAGAGTTGTATTCTGGCGGAAAGATAGACGAGCGTTGGAAGGACCGTCTGTTCCTTGCTGGCGTTGTTCTGGTAAGCTAACGTGGCATCCTAACGTCGATTGATTCACGCATACTCGGTATTGAAATCATAGACCATTGGGATATTTGTCTTCCAAGTGACTCTTACTCGCAAAGAGGCGATGGAGGATGTCATCGCTAGGAGCCGGCATGCGGCTGCGAATGTTCATGATCGCAGCAAAAACGCGACTGGCGACTCGGAATCCAAGGAAGATGCAAAGCGACTCAGTGCTTAGAAGTAATTATCTCTGAATACAAACTACGCCGAATGGCACTTTGAATACGTGTTGCAACGTGTATTGTCCGATTATACGATAGCCATCAAGTATCCGCCAAGATTTCAGCGCTGGACYTTGCTGCCGAGATTTGACCTCAGGATTAGATTTGAGGCTCAACCCTGGAACGAGAACACCCCAAACTGAACGTCATAGATATGTTCTATGTTCTAAGAGAAATACAAGCCCGTCCACCCCCTTGATTCCACTCTCAACCTATCCGGTCCCGTTATGTCACCAGCCCAGTGGGTCCAGTTCTCTATCTTATCTGCCTCCCGAATCTGATCAACATACATTGTTGTGAACGATTTGGAGTCAAGTGAGATCAGGCCCTTGAAGTTGGCGTTGCGATATGTAAGATAGACGTTGCCATTCTTAGATGACTTATGATCTGCYTCGATTGGTCGCTTCAGCGCGGCGCTGTCACCGAGCCACGTAAAGTCGCTTCGACCAGCGCCAGTCGCTGTCCAGAGTACGGCCTTTTCAGGGTTTTGTTGGTCTGCCGGAGGTAACGGATGCACCTTGAGGTTCGCGACGCCGTCTCCACGTTGAGTGCTGATAGACGTGGTTTTGGAGATGCTAACATCTCCAACAATCCAACCGCGGTACACCTCAAGTCCAAGAGTGTCCGCACGGAGGGATTCGTGGGGGAGGATAAGATTATTGGTACTAGTTTCATAAAGCGTGGCGTAAAACGTATCCAAAYGGAAATTCGATCCTGGGTCAACTGTGAGCTGCATTACTGCATGCGCAGTGACGCTAAGCCTCTTGAGCGACGGCGGGATAAACAATTTGATATCGTATCGTATACAAGATTTGCTTCCTTCGGTAATGGTAGGCGAGGTTATCAAGAATTGACTTTTCTGTACCGCGCCGTCTGGCGCCACATCGGCGTAGCGGAAAAGGAGGCTGTGGCTGTCGAGGAGAGAAGGGTCATTTGACTTAATGGTGAATTCGTATTTGACATCAGTATCGTCGGGTTCGCCGTCCACGAGTGTCAACGTGCCCACCATGCCGCCGTARACGGTAAAGGAATGGTCGGGTTTGTCGTGCTCGAAAGGTATTCTCACGGTGTTTATAGTG
>JNHV02000189.1:0-28813 GCA_001691785.3 Amanita brunnescens Koide BX004 | reverse complement strand
CGTTGTGTACGAGTCACTTCACTTACCGTTTATAGAAGTTTTTGAGATTCCGATAGATGATCTAATCGAAAATTTGTGGCGTCAGGGATCGATAGCTGGGCACCCGATTCTTGTCTTTCGACCACAATGCCGCCCTCAGCTTCGAAACAAAAGCGACTTGCAGAAAAAGCTGCAAAGAAGAACGCTGCGTTCTATGATCCGGCCTCAACCACGAGTGCTTCAACCCCAACAGGCTCAATGGGCGGCACCACCCCCCTCACGAGCGTCAGTGCCTCGACTAGTCGTGAAGACTTGTCTGCAATGGCCAAGTTGAATATGGCTACTGATAGGTGCGTCTTCCTTTCCGAACGCGCAGGATCTTTTTGCGACCCTGATGTTTATGTTATCAGGAGCGCTGCGGGCGTGCTCGTCTCCGACGCAAAAGGCCGTGACATCAAAATCGACGCTTACACACTCTCGTTCCACGGTCGTCTCCTGATCGAAGGGGCAGAAATTGCTCTGAACTATGGGCAGCGTTATGGTCTTCTTGGAGAAAATGGTTCAGGAAAGGTTCGTCTTCCTCCTTCTTGTCGCTTCCGAAAACGAATTTAGCATTCGCCCAGTCCACGCTCCTACAGTCAATAGCTGAGCGAGATATTGAGATACCCCCTCACATCGACATCTACCTCGTTCGAGGCGAGGCAGAACCATCGGACGTCAATGCAGTTGATTTTATAGTCAAGTCGGCTAGGGAGAAGGTAGCCAAGTTAGAAGCCCGCATTGARGATCTCTCTGTCGCAGACGAGGTTGACGATGTTGCACTAGAGGCCGCCTATGAAGAGCTAGAAGAACTCGATCCAAATACATTTGAGACAAAGGCCGGCAGCATTCTTCACGGTCTCGGGTTCTCACAAGACATGATGAAGAAACCTACGAAAGATATGAGCGGCGGTTGGCGTATGAGAGTAGCGCTGGCGCGAGCTCTCTTCGTCAAGCCGCATTTGCTACTTCTTGATGAGCCGACCAACCATCTAGAYCTTGGCGCCGTAGTATGGTTAGAAGCCTACCTCTCGACATACAATCATATTCTCGTCATTACTTCTCATTCACAAGACTTCCTCGACTCCGTCTGCACCAATATCATGGATCTGACGATGAAGAAAAAGCTCATATATTACAACGGCAACTATACCACGTATGTCAAGACGAAGGGGGAGAACGAGGTCAATCAAATGAAAGCATATCATAAGCAGCAGGAAGAGATTGCTCACATTAAAAAGTCTGTCAGTTTCACGTCTAGCCATRTCAAAGCTTGTTATGACGTCATTGCCTAGATTCATTGCGTCGGCCGGTACATACGCAAACCTAGTCCGTCAGGCCAAGTCAAAACAGAAGATAATCGACAAGATGGAGGCGGCTGGACTGATAGAAAAGGTCGAGCAGCCCAGGCCTCTACGGTTCCACTTCGAGGAAATTCGCCGGCTTCCTCCGCCCATCCTTTCTTTCGACCATGTTGCATTCTCTTACTCTGGAAAGAAGGAACAATATCTCTACCAGCGTCTATCATTCGGTATAGAGTAAGTCTGATTCGTTTCAGCGCCGACGATGTTCTTACCCGCCATTTAGCATGGATTCCCGTATTGCCATCGTAGGGGCCAACGGAGCTGGCAAGAGTACGCTGCTCAACCTTATCACGGGTATTCTCCAGCCGTGCGAAGGAACCATATCCAAGCATGTCCAGCTCAAATTCGCAAAGTACTCACAACACTCGGCCGACCAGTTGCCATACGACTCCAGCCCGATTGAGTACTTCCAAACGCTTTTCAGTGAGAAGTATCCCGATAAGGATGTTCAAGCGTGGAGAGCACAGCTAGGACGATTCGGTCTTTCGGGGTCTCACCAGACATCTCCGATCAAACAGCTTTCTGATGGCCTTCGGAACCGGTACGTACATAGTACACCAACGTTCTTGTCAAAGCTAACCATTCTGATAACTAGCGTTGTGTTTGCCCAATTGGCTATGGAACATCCTCATATCCTATTGCTCGGTACGTCCGTCTTAGGAACGGAAGATTGTTAACACTTAATTAACATGTGTGATAGATGAGCCGACAAATCACTTGGACATGGCTTCCATTGATGCGCTGGCGCTAGCCATCAAAGAATTTGAAGGCGGAGTTGTTATCGTCTCCCATGATTTCCGTCCGTGTCTCTCCCCTATCCCGTGCTATAGCCACCGCTGATGCATTTTCTCACCAGGTCTAATCTCCCAGGTCGCGGAAGAGCTGTGGGAAGTTGCAGATAAGACAATTAAGAATCTGACCAAAAAGGATATCAGCATCATTGATTATAAGAAGAATCTAATCAAAGAAAGTACGTGACGATATTCTGGTGCAGGAACATACTGGAATGTCTTACGATTTATTCTCGTCGCGCAGGTTTTACCGCTATTGAGAAGGCAAAACTATTTAGCAAAGCAGCGCCGAAAGGCAAAACCTAGATGAGCTTCCGTTATCAGGGACAGCACAGCGGCACATGAGTCCGTCATTAGACTTTACAACAGCAGCATGACCACACGAGCACTTAACCGGAACTTAAAGGAAAATGTTGCATTTAGATTACAAGTTTCATATTCATCGCATGTCTTGTTTCTGTTATTTCTTCTCTACCCTATATGTCATTGCCCGTACACTTCCCGCACTGCCAATTGTTGCATACATGTAGCTCACGCATTACTTTCTTAAAAAGCCTCTGCTGTAACAATGTAAGCGATCGGAACGGAGATCATGAAGGTGACATAGTCCGAACACTTCGCTTTTGCCCAGTGCTATATATATTACTGCGACACAACACGCGGCGCTGCAACATAATACATATGATGGAAACTTTTGTCAGCCTCCGTGGTCAAGGCACTCTAAATTTGCTCTCAGTCTTAGGCTTTAAACTTTGGTAGATCACCCTAGTTATGTTGTTTCTGAGGTACTGCAAAGTCAAAACGGCGATTGCTCTACGCCCTGATTCCACGTATGGGCATAAGGTGAAAAAGGAAACAAGCATGGCAGATTTGTATTTGTATTGCCGAACACATGCTGCACAGTTCCTTGGTGTAAGTTTACGACCTTTACCGCCTGCACAGCTCACACTCCTTCGCTCAGCAGTGCGCTACACACGTATCAGACGAGCGCTGAGTAGATAGCCCGTTGCTGCAAGGACAACARTAAAACTGCACTTATGCCGGACGGACTAGTGCGTCTAAATCAAGTCTTTGACCCGGAAAGGTCCCGCACGGCAATCGAACATGCCGGACAAAACAATAGCCGAAATGGAGATATAGAGATATACCAATGGCTGGGGACCTACATGTGCTCTAGAGTCGATCGACTCGGTCATCCTTGGGTGACGGCGATTCATGCCAAGGATTCTATCTTGGATTGCCAATGTCATGAACGTAGTAGAAAATTACTAGTTGTCAGTGGGGACAGTTTATATGGCGCAGCGCCAAGGGCGGCGGCCATTAGTTGTACGGAACGCACTTTTCCGCAACATGGTTAGTTACGCAAAAACGGCGATAAGTTGAAAGACCTATATCACGTTTCAAGTTCAACTTGGTCCGCTTTAGACTACCAGAATTTTAGCACCAAAAAATTTACATCATTCAATTGAGATCATTCGCGGCCGTCACGGTGGCCGCGCGCACACTGTCGTCGTAAGGCACTTGCTCTCCATTGCGTTCAATCCTTTCACACGACTAGCGGAGGCCGTCAGGCGAACATGCAGATTCTCGTCAGCAGGGTACAGATTATTGACATGATACATCGTCTGCGAATCCAAGGAGTTAGTCTCCACTCCTCCTACCACTATCCACCGATCGAGCTCCGAAAAGTAGTTCGCCCGAATGAAGAACTTTCTCGTAAAGGATCCTGAACTTTGACAAATGAAATTGAAGTAAAAGCGTGGTGTTCATGTGCATGTCCATCGCTCTTTTCTGTATGTCCTCCAGATCCATTTGTCCACAGTTCATCGTTTCACAAAAAGTAGTCCGCAGGTGGCCGCTTCGCTGGCACTGATCGGACATCCTGTACGTCCAGGACAGGAAGTCGTCAGTATGTGTGTGGTTGAGGACATGTGAAAAATAATAAAGCAAGAAACGATCAGATGGAAGCGATATTGCTGTACAGGATGAAACNTCGCTCCACGAGCAGTGGGAGGAGAAGATAGGCCTTGCTCTCCTACCCGTGATCCATGCGTTGTTAATGAGACAAGAGGGAGAAAAGAGGCAGTTCGTGTGAGAAAAGAGACTTTACTTACGAGCGGAGCGCTACTAAAAACTTTGTAYTCCTGACTCAGATACTCGTCCAATTGGAGTATAGACGCAACRTTGCCGCAACTAAAACGCAATAATCTCGTTAGCCAATACAAATATAGGGGCCACAGCACAACGTCATTTACAAAGGAGGAAAATATAGGATTGCAGGTGACGACCTGCATTCCCTTTTCGACYGTTCAGCAGATCTGGATGCATCCCGCTTGTGCTAGAACAGACCGACACAACGGTGCAGACGTCATACTGGGCGTCCTCGGCCATCCTCGTGACCTTATCCGAACAACATGTCAAGAAGAGAAAAAAGAAAGCTGAAAGATTTTTWAACGATGCTCCATCGTATATAGAAAACATGCGTAAAATGCGTTTCTTGCCCTATAAATTTAGATGCGACGTCGGGAACATAGTACCCTTACGAAAAAGATGTCGCAACCATAGGGCACATATATCCAAATTGGGAATTGAATGCGTATTGACGGACGTACCGGTAGCAATAATTAGGCGCACTCCATACCGTTACAATAGTYTGATCAAACATGTGCTTATATCCCTCCATTGCCAGTTGATGGGCTCGAGCGATCAAATCAAGAGCGTTGTGATGGGCGAAAGCCTTCGTAATATCCGCTCCGAATAGGAACCCAGCACCTCGAGGTGACAAACCCCAGCCTTGGATATCTTGAAAGAGAATGGAAATGCCCGAACCATTCAYATCGATAACACGACAAAGGTTCAGGTGAGGGGTAAATGAATGTCAGAAACCAAGTAGGAGCTAGGCCGAAAATGAATTCATAACCTCACCGTCTGGATCCGACCATAGRAGATCGCACATTGGGCCATCGTGAGGAACTTCCTGCTTTCTGTCAATGGCACGGATCTGCACATGGTTAAGAAGTCAATGATGAATCATCCTTCGTAATAAGGAAGCTTCGCGAAGGTCGCAGCGCGACCTTTATCGTAGTATTTGGGAAAGGCAGGACCTTTAGGACCACGTACCTGATCAATATTTTGCAAATTGGGACTCAGGCCACCGTGCACGCACAACACGCGCCCATCTACGATCGCCCCCAGAGCAAGATAATCAAAAACTTCACAGCACCAACGCCAAACGTTACTGCTCCCGWATTTCCTCTGACACTCATCGTAAAACCCATATACTTGCGTGATTTGTCGTGACTCATGGTTTCCCCTGATAAGTGTGATGCGTTCRGGGTATCGTACCTTCAAGGCAAGCAGTAGTAAGAATGTCTCGACGCTGTAGAATCCCCGATCAACGAAGTCGCCTGAAATTGATCAAATTCAGCGGGTGTTTGTGCGCATACATCGTAATAGACGTGTGAGTCGTGCATGCGCGGTTACGGCATGTTTTCATGTAGTTGTCGGAAGAAGCCATAGTCCCAAGAGAGATCGGATTGGCGATGTCAAAGAGGGGGGGAAAACGTAAATTTCACAAATTAGTCTGACGTATGTATACGCACCCATGAAAAGATAATTGGTGTCAGGGCAGAAGCCACCGACTTTAAAGAGCTCCATAAGGTCGAAAAATTGGCCATGGATGTCACCGCATATCTGTATAGCGTCTTCAGATGGTCARCGAGTTGTAACAGTGGTGAACACGCACGGTGACAGGTGAATCAACGACTTGCACGTTTCCTTCCTCAATGAGGATTTCCCTCGCTTTGAGACACAATCGCTTCACTTGTTCCTCTGAGATCGGCTCGCAGCGCGTTAATTGCTCGATTTGTCTAGGACCAAAGATTGATTAAACCTCGCGTCGTAGCTGATCGTGAAGTGGCCGAGTATGGCTTCAACGAGTTCTTACCTGTCYAAGTCACTCGGCATAGCAGTTATGAAGCTTCCGGGCACGTCTGACTAAGTCTCCTCGATTTAGTCGTTTTTTTCTTCTCTTTTTTTACAAATGTATACCGATAAACAACTAGTGGAATTAGGGCGTACAACACACTGAGTTATTTTTCACAAGTTGAATACGGGACCAGCGGAATCCTCAGCAAAGATATGCGCGGAAGACGGGACAACTTGGGAAAATGAGGGCCAGATTCCCATCAGGATATCATTTCCTTTCTGGGATGTCATTTAAATTTAGACTTCGGGATTTTTCGTCCGCTCCAGCCGACGAAACCCCATCTGTCGGATTGTTGCGTACTGACATGAGCATCAGGTTTCATCAGCTAATTCTTCCACCCTTTTCTTCTGTTTTCTCCTTTAGTTAACTTGCTAATTACACCAAATCACACGTTGCGGTCTATCTGTCAGAGCYATGATGGGATAGGCCAAGTGCTATTCACAATATCTTACAGTACAATACGTAGAATATAATAGAATGAGGACAAAGCACGGAACATGATTACGCGACGAACCAGAAAATGAAACGAAAGAGAGTAGAATACCCGCATACAAAGCATAGACCTTAATGAGTCCTCCAATTCTATAGTAACAAACAGATAATGAAACATAGCATGAAAAGATATCATCACTGGACGAGAGCACCGACGCCTTTGCGCAGACTGTTCTCGGATTTCCATCCGGTGTTATGGAGACCCAGCGGTTGAGGATAAGGGTAATCAGAACTCAATGGTTGCGGGTGATGAATGTATGGYGATGACGAATGTGATTGAGTTGAATGACGATCGTCTCTTCTAATGAATCGCTCGTCCTGAATGGGTGCCAGAGTTGGTGGAGGTGAGTCCACGAAGCGACCGCCGCTGAGTCCCATTGCCGACGMCGAGTGTGTTTGTGATCCGCCATGGTGGTACACGTTATTATGATGCATAATATGATTTGGTACGCCCATAGATGGGTGGCTGTTACCATCGTTGCCCAGTAGTCCATCTGTGTGGTATGCATGTCCATCACCATGGAAGACAGGGTAAGTAGGAGTGGGCGGACCAGAGGTATGAGATGATACGGAGTGTGAGGATGCGGGTGAGGGCGGGCCTCCGCTTGAAGACTGTGCTTGAGAATAGGAATGCGGATGAGAGATGTGCGAAATTGAATGGCGCGACGTTATCCCAGAAATAGATGGTTCGGAATTATGGCGAGTGTTATGAATAACTGTTGCCGTTGAGTTCATGTGAGGCAAGCCATGATTACCAAAGCTTCCGTGAGCACTGGAGTAGGAGAAGCTGCTCGCCGAGTTTGACGTGGAGTGGATGGGGGTCGTGTGGACGTAAGTAAAGCCAGCACCTTGAGATTGCTCCTGGTAAGTTGTCGTACCATTGCGATAAGAATAAGATTGAGACCCAGGAAGGCTCATTGAGTTGGACGGCATCGAAAGCAGGTGGTGATTGGTAGGTGAGTAAGAATTGTCTGGAGAAGAGGAAGACCGGCTAGAGACGGGATCTGCGATGTGCATCGCAGCAGGAAGAGTAGCAGGGGCAAGTGGAGGCGGAGAGTCGGGAGGCGGAGAGTGGGCGCCATAGAGGCGTGCAGGCTCCAAAGCTGGTGGTGACATTGGTGCAGGCGATATCTGTGCCTCAGGACTGGGTAGCGAGTTTCGTTTTGGTGGGGACGTTGAATTCATCGCACGCGCGATAGCAGACCGCGTAGAGCTCCTCCGGGATCCGGGTGAAAGATGGATTCGGTAGCTGAGATAGAATGCGTTATTGGCGACCCTAGACACATAAAGGAGATCAAACGTACTGTTGCTGCAGATTATCCTGACGCGAGCAGCGCGTCTCACAGCCGGGGAATGGACATTTGTGGTTTCTTTCACCAGTGTGAACTCTGGAATGGCGAGCGAGATGGCCACTGGTGGTAAAGGCGCGGTCACATGTCGGACATACGTGCTTCTTTTTGGCGGCGCTCTGCAGAGGGGAAGAACTAGTGGGCGGCGAAGACTGCTGACGCTCGGTCTGCTGGGAAGCAGGAGAGTCAGAGGAATATTGGCTGCTGCCGTACTGAGATTGGTATAGTTGGCTACTGAGAGCTTTTGACTCTGCTCGAGGCATCGTAAGGAAGGGTTATGCGAGGGTTGAGAGTTAGGGCTCGTTGAAGAGCTACAACAAATATAGGGCCTTATTAGGCCTTGCCAAGGGGTACGTAAATTATGCTGTGAATCAAATCTGGATATTGTGAGTGAAATCTCTGCATGACCCTTCTTACCACATCGGGTGAAAATCCGTAGACTTCGAATGGACCCGTTTAAGGACACGTGGCCACGACACACGTAAACCTAAAGTGTTCTGTTTTATCCTTCACCTATTGGGGCTGCGCGGCGGCTCAAATAACATCTCCGATCATCCATCTAGTACAAATACAGTCGGAACCGATTACAGAACCGCATGAATCGGAGATCCATCACAACTCCCTCGTCACAGTCACCAGCCTTCGCATTTCAATTTCATTCTGCTTGCTGCCCACAAGCTGCCCACAGGCATCGCCGAACGCAGTATATGTTCTATTTTTATCCTTCTTCTTCCGAATCGGCTAGCTGACAGCCCACTGTGTACCATTCTAACAAATCAACACGGGGATTGGTTCATGGGAACGAAATCCYACTATGAAGGAATGGTCTGTTTGCCATTTTGTCCCCCATTACCACAGCGCGGGGTGCCTTTTTCCAAACATGTCTCCACTTAGGCACAAACACATCAGAAAACAAATCGAGTAAACTCCGTTTTTAAGTGCTCTGAAGGGACAAAGGAGGCATTTTCTGCGTCCCGTTACCTCTGTCCCATCACTGGTAGCAGAATTCCCTCGTGGACATGAGCGCACGATTGTTATTGGGGTACTTATCATTACTTACTGCGTACGTGACTTTTTTGGGCGGCGGCCTAAACAGCGCATCAATTGTTGGCCGACTTCTGTAAATTTTATGCAATCAGGAATAAATAGATAAACCACCATGTTTCACGCTAGTACCACGATAAAGAAAGATCCGTCTCCAGGACGGTGTGCCTCGCATGAAACACGGCGACAGATGTTCAACCAGCCCATCGCTCTAATCGTCCATATTTTATGTAACTTGCAACACGAGCTGATCATAAAGTGCAAGCGCACCGTCATACATACCCTTTTAGCAGCTAATACGTCAAGCTTCGAAGCTCGAGGTGCTTTACTTTGTCACATGTACGACTAGGACTCGGGGACAGCTGATACAGCATCTACATGTAATGCTGTGGGACGTAAACTTTGCCCCCATCACATTGAAGTGCAGCGGTCAATGTTTACAACGGTGTTTCAACTATAGTCAGGATAAGCTCCGCGCGTCTTGATGTCTCCCCYTGATGGATTTTAGTATGTAATTGTTTGACATTGACGAACAGCAGTAGGCGTCGCTACGRCTCATCTGCGGGCGCGTATTAGCCTCTTGAACGTACATCTTCCCAAATCCAAGGCATGCGGCCCCCCAAAAGACCAAACTATCGCAATCGATACTTCCAGGACAGGACTTCCCCACGGCGCTGGGACGTGATCACCTAAATCAGTGGTCAACGTCGGTACCCGTGTTTGAATCAAACTCCACGTAGACGAAAATATACAGCATGAYGGCTATTCTGAATGAATAAATATGCAATCTACGGGAAAACGGGCCTGATGCCTGAGCGATAATCGATGCTACCGGGTGTCTTGCGCTTCGCTGTCGCATATTGAACCTCCGCCGCCAGCGAACGTGTCATTCCAAACAACGTCGGTACCGTGGCGACTGACGCTGAGGATTGTCGGGGTCCTGCCGGTGAGCATCAAGGGTCTACTGTGCAGGGATTTGTGTGGCTGTGCCGTGGCCCATTGGATTGACAATATCCACCCCATCAGTGGACCCTGCAGGATATCACCATGGTCGAAATAGAAGGCATGGATGATATGYGTCGTACACAACTTCGCATCACTGACGAACGCTGACGCATAGAAGGGATTTTTGATTGAGTATGACTATTTTTCTCAAAATATGAGAGGCATACCGTTTGGACCCAGTTGTGTGCCAGTTTCACCGCGGCTCTAAAGTCGATGCTTCCGTGGGATCGTCGTGGGCGGAAGGCGGGGAATGGACGATCATGGTATGTGTGTTGTCAAGTGCAACCCCGAACGATGTGATACACATTATGGATGATGCGTGATGGCATCAAAGCAAGATACGTTCTGTCCTGTTCTGTCCTGGGCGCTCTCATTACGTAAGATGGTGTCAAGAAAACGTCCGAAGGTAGTTCGATATTCTGAATTAGCACATAGAATGTGTGAGAATGAAACTATATCTTCGAGCACATGGAGAACCCACGAAAGGTATAACTTTCTAAAAGCGGTATGTATATTCCTCGGCGTAGTTCCAAAAAAGAACAAGACATTGTTGGTGGAGGAATGACAATTGTAAACAGTTTCAATGAGCGACCCCTTAGCATTGAATGATCATACTATAGAGCAAGTMTTTGCACCGAGTTGCCGGACTCGAACTTCATGCTTACTACGCCAATGTGATTGTTGACAGGAACTTGAGCAAATTGAACTGTCCCGAGTAGAACCTTTGGCAGATTATCATTAATAATATTTAATGTGATTTCAGACGTCATACAAGCTGTCCCAGGGTCCACGATCGTAGATTCGGGAGACAAASTGCGATATCAAGCGAGACAGCTGCAGTCCGCCTAGTCAGATTCAGTTTTGATATGTAAYAACTTGCTTACCACGGCACGTAGTGATGATCTACCCTATATGAGATCGAACGTGTGTATCACTGCGTGTTGCCACAGCCAGTGCGCCCAGAAGACGTTGAATAGCACCATGGGAATGTCGTGGATCCGCCGTTTGTAGATTTGTTTCAAGACTTGACCCCCGGACATGAAACGAGAATACTGGGCCATATAGTAGGAAGAAGTCGCTCTAAAGTCGCTGTTTGCCGAGTCCAGCCTGGCCAGGTACCGAAGCTATACTTGCTATATCAAGAGCGAACGAAGTGGCGCTCMTGTGAGAGTCTTAGACACGGCGAGTATCCCTGGGTCGGACGCTATTCATTTGGCGGAACGTTTGATGAGGTCTATATCTATATCAATACCAACGGTAACGGCGGTGGACAGGTCATGATCAGTGATGCATGATGCTCCCATCGTAGCCAGGATTTTATTCACATCGTTCCTGGTGGCAAGATAAACAGGTTAGATAATCTCCTTTGCTATGTTGCCAAAGATGTTGCAGACGATATGGGGGGGTGAGAATAAGTTGCGCAACGCGTGGCACACGCAAACATGTGTACACTTCACAGTCGTCCTCCAGCTACGACTAGCACGGCGCTGTGATAACGGGCTCAAAATAACAACACTGTGCTTTATTTGTGACACCGAGCACTTTGAGGGCGGAGTGCCGCCGCTGTGGGCAGGTGACCTAACGGGAGAAGGGTAAGTGATGGATGTCATGATGTCGACATATCGCAGAAATAGTAACGGATCCCACGCAACTTCTTTGCACAAGATAAGATTGAATAGAAACCGGAAAGCGTAAAGCTAACCCTGACGCATGCCCAACTTTAGAACGATAGGACGGGCGTTTCCCACAGATATGTTTTCTAGGGTGTTCCGCAGGTAAAACATATGCGGCGGAGTTCGCGCATCGCCATCTAGCTTAGCACTCAGCGGCGGCATTCAGATGCAGCCAAACTGCAGGAACGAGTATTGGGCATCATCGGCCGTTCCATATCCGCGGCCTTTCAAGGGCATGGGTGCGCATCACAACAACGAGTAACCGGATTGTCGCGCCGATATCATAGTAATCTGAATGATTTTGGAGGTGAGCGGTTGAAGCATGACAGCACTCTACGRCGACATAACGGAATAGGCGAGGAGTGTATTCCATTGAAATCAAATGACCGCCAATATTCTGGGTCCGGGAGTATTGTATCGCGTGTCCTGCTGTGACAACTGTGGTTACAGAATGTCATGGTCCGAAGCCTCGTTGGCTCCAACGTCGGGTCTTGCGCCGCACCATATACGATATACGGGGYACTGTGTGTGTTTTTTACGAAAAAAATTGCTGATGGCGATTGATTTACAGCGGTAGTATGCAGACTTTCCATTTCACAACTGTTTCTGATCATCCGTCGGTGACTCGTCATCGAATCATCACATCTGTATACTTGGCATGACGGAAGGCAGACTTGAGGACGCCTGCTTAACATCCCGACCCGACATCCACCTCTTTCATTTTACTTAATGACATCGCAATCCGGAACTCGGTCCAGGTACAATTGATCCCGGTATCACAAGTCCATTCGGCCCAAATCACTCGCATGGTCGCATGCGCAAAGCTTTCCAAAACGCAACAGTTCCTCTGGTCCTCTTGTGAGATCTCTGTTACGGCCATCCTAAACTGATCCTGATCATTACCAGTCCCCCCCCGTTTTTCTTTTTGATTGTTCCGTCCAACTGGTACCACGCCCAATCAGGCGCTGCTGTTATCTACTGTCTTGTGCACATGAGATCATCAGATCAGCGAAAGTCATTCGGGCTGCTCCGCCCATGTCGGTAATGATAATGAATGGCTGGACCGGTACAGGGTCCTACGCCTCCTCGTCCAAAATGCAATGCCAACTGATCAGCGCCTAGTGCCTGATGCACGGTTATCGAAAGTCACGGGGAGGCCTTCCGCCAGAACGTGGCACGCACAAGCGGTCGCCTCTGATTGGACGTCTGAATGGGCAAATTCGGACCGTAGTCATTCATACTCTGCGCTGCGACAATGACATCCTGTCAACGAGAAAACGGGGTGCCCGTGTCGAGAGAGGAAAGCTGGATCTCGGAGAGTGTAGTCTGCGGTGCGTGCCCGCCGATATGAGAAGGCATATGCATGCGCGGATTCTTGCCTTGGAGGCGCCAAAGTCTTGAAGCCAAACTGCTATTACTGGCCTCGAGAAGCCGCTTATCGCAGCCTCAAGGCCTTATTCAGCTTCTGCTTCTGCATCACCATGAGGCATCAAGAAGTACTACCKGATTCTCGAAGGGCTATATTAACAATTGAACGGCGTCATAACGATCCATGCATATACATATTCCAAGAGGCCCAACTCTTTAACGACTTGGCGGACGTTAAGCAAACGCTTATTCCTGACATACAGCAAACATTCCGCGGCGTTTGATTCTCAGAGGCCAATAGGGCATCATCAGCCACCGCTTGTGCATTACTTGTGGGCAAGTATGTGCACTCACAGTGATCATCATACATACGACGTGGCCAAGATCACCACTTCCACCGCATCGGCCATCAAATTCCCATCTGAATAGCCCATTTGTCACGCCGTCTCGGAATTTTATCACGRCGATTGACACGTTAAGTATTGATGGGAGTGATGGCTGCTGTACCGCTGAGAAAAAAAGGCTCGCCAGGCTGAACAGATCTGTCTTGCGTACAGAGTACGGTGAATGGGGGATGCCAACAGCAGCAGACGGTGTTTCCGTTTCAGCACCTCCAAAACTGCAGGCTGAAACGTTCTCGTTGATAACGCTGTGTGTTGCTTTTACTATCGCTGTCCGTGTCGGGGGCTCGGCTATGGCTATATGTGCATGGCTTGGTTACCAGCAACCGGGCGAAATTATGACGCCGTAGACGATAAACTTTATCCGGGCGAAAGGAACGGTCAGGACTCTGCTCTTGCTCTGTTGTTGTCCGGGGTGCCGATTGTCGTACCCTCAGGCAAGTTGTGGCGCCCAATTTCATCGGCAACGCGAAGCGAGCGCGCGACCTGTCTCCAGAGCAAACGAATGAATGAATACTTTCGGTCCGAACTGCTTGTTAGAGCGGTCAAAATGGGGAGCAGTACAAACTTCGGTTCTTCGGGGAGGAGGCTTGGAACGGTGTTCCGACTACGCGACGTGCAATTGACGGATGCCAGTGATGGACTCAGAGTCGACGCGGATGGCCACGTTGAGACCCCCGTACACGGTAATTCCATGCAGACAGCGCATAACGGAAAAGATTGACAAATGTGTTCATTGTTTTACCTTAAGCTTTGGACAGAGTTGGCGTTCAATCAGATTTTCCAGAAAATGCCGGATATTCTTCTCGGGTGCTTTAAGATAGGCAAGTTCTGCCCAAGGTGACGAAGGCTCAACGCACCGTTTTCGCCTCCCGCGCTCATTACTGTCCTAGCAGGGTTGATGAAGTTGCACTTGAAGGAGCAATTAAGAGAGTGATGAAGGTAGGAATCAAGAAGTATTTTTGAGTTGACAGATGGTTGGCGAGCCGAAGGTGACCGCAATCTACAGGAGATGACGATCCTGAGTTCATGTTTGATCAGGCCTGCATAAGATGGCAGACACGGTAATGCCAAACAAACCGACGATGCCCGCAAAATGAATTCTGTGAAAGAAAAGATATAGGTATTATTTGACCCAGTATTATACACTCCTGTGATGTTATGCAGTACTAATCTATTAGCACCCTCACTCCGACGATGGCGTTTCTAAAAAAAAAAAAAAAGTGCATGTGAGAACGCAGGGTTGGTGGCGCAATTTTTAGAACGTACGCAATTGTTGCCGCAGTTCGTTCTCGTGTGCGATCACGTCGTCCCAGCCTTCTTCGAATAGTTCTTTTTCTGTTTCAGGGTGGGCGATAGACTTTGCAATTTTGGCGCGTCCTTTTCCCTCTAAATCTGCCTTCCACGAGTTTACCGCTTCTGGTACTTTGCTGTTTCCACGTTTTAAAGTTGGCAGCCAGGGGATGAAACGCCGCTCACCTAGGTGCGTACGTCCTCGCGAATATGGCGGCTTCAGGCTGTCGTTGCGTCTTTACCAGGAGATCTACGCACGCGCCAGCGTCGCCCAATTGGAGTAAGGTGGCGAACGCGAGATTGTTTTGACCCTTATCGGACGCTTTGGCCGCTAACTCCTGTAGCCCGTCTCTGTCACCGACGGAAATAAATAGCAGCAGCAATGCGCTCAGATCATTGGCGCGCTCAAAAGCCTCCTTGGCGAGCTCAAATCGCCATACAGCCAGCGCACGGTCACCAATAGATTTCCATTTATGCTCTGCTTCGTGTTCTGGAACTGAACGTGCTATTTCTGTCGCTGCATCTAGATCATCCAATGAAAGGGCAAGTTCAAACTTGTGTTCTGGGTCCGTTGTTATTTGAATCGCGAGTTCTTTCATGTCTGTTTCGATAAAGAGTGATTAGGTTTGGATAATGTTAGTTCAGACAATCATACCTCTTCCCTCGAGGAAGCGCGCTACCCTGTTTAGCTGCTCTTTTGGTATTGTCGGCAGCAACTCTTGGGCAGCCGCCATATCCCCACGAAGRACAGCAGTCTGGTATTCCACAACGGTGAGGGAAAGAGCGTATCCATAAATGTGCAAATCTTTATCGGCCAGGTATACGCGGTTGTGGGCGGGAATATAACCAAGGAGGTATAGAGGTCTGCAAAAGATGACGTTAGCATACGTTACTGAACGCGCAAGACGTACGTGTCGAATGGACTTAGAGTGTACGATTCGCTTCCAACAAAGTACGCCAATCTATTGCTCGCGGTCGTGTAAATGAAGCAATCTCCGACCCATTTGGCCGTCCGCACGCTTCAAGTAGCCATTGTCATTGTTAGCGATCGCGACGTGGAAAGGAACAGATGGCGTACCTTTCATTGATCTCGGCCACGACGTCGAAAGCGTCTGCGATGCCTTCATCTCCCGGGTTCTCTCCGCTGTCCACCTTGTCGGTGTATGCATCTCTGTCGAAGCGTATAATGAAACACGTGTCTTCCGCGATGATAGCAACAAGGGTCGAGGTGCCAGACCAGACGATCTGTCGTTAGGGTAAGTGCAAAGTAGGGCATCAGGGACGTAAGCGTTGCTCGCTTACGTTTTTGGCATCAACATCGACTCGACGCACAACTTCGCCCGACTCCCAGTCCCAAAAGACGACGAATCCGGATCCTCGCGCTGCAAGGAGCGTGCCGCCGTGTAGTGCGTCTATGGCCCAGGCGCCGGCGCCCTTCATGCCGCCTGTGGTTTTCTCCTTGAAGCTTTTGAATATCCGCAGCTTTGTCCGTCCTTCTAGGACGGCGTAGGTGTTGCTGTCTGGGGCCCATGCAAAGGAGGAGCCGTTGCCGAAAGCTTTGTTTCGCCAGGCGAGAGCGGTGTAGATGATGTATTCGCCGTCGCCGACGACGGTGACGAAGCGGCCGTTGGGTGAATGGAGCAGCAGTGTCGGGAAGATTTCGGTTGAGCCAATGTCTTTTGAGGAGATTGGGATGCGAGCGCCGTCTGAAGGTGGGGTTGTTCCGTCTTGCAGCGTCTGGAAGTTGAAGGAGAGCACGTCTTGCGACCGGGTATAAATGAGTTTTCCCGATGGATCCATGCTGAACGTGGGTTCGTCGCGGCCGAGCTAGCAATGGATATTAAAGTGTTGGAATGACGGGAATGCTGGAGAATACCTTTATAGCTACGACACCGTCGTCGAAACCAACGGCAACTTCATTGGCGTCTTTGCGAAGGGCGGTGCACCATGCACGTTCGAGAGCATAAGAAAGCGTATTTTCTATGCGATACGTGCCACTGTTCCAGAGCTTGACGGTGCCGTCTTCGCTTCCGCTGATGATGATGGGCAAGTTGGGATGAAAGACGGCAAAGGAGACGTTGTTTGTGTGACCCTCCATGGTCTGGACACAGCTCTTGCTGAGGTAGTCCCAGACCTTGACGGACTTGTCGTCGCCGCACGTCACGAGGTACGGTTTGTCGGCGCCAGGGTAAAAGTCGACATAATTGACGCCCTTATCGTGTGCCTCCATGGTAAAGTTTGCGGTGGACGACGTGAGGGACCAGATCTTGACTGTGCGGTCGAGACAAGCGGACGCAAAGGTGTTGGCGTCTTTTGGGTTGAAGGCGATTGCCATGATGTAGTGGGTGTGTCCTTCGTAGATCTGGATGTTGCGCCAACCCTTGTCCCAGTCCCAGGCCTTGATGGTCATGTCGTCGCTCCCGGTGAGCACGACGCTGGCTGAGGGATGGACTGCGAGACACCGGATGTAGTCTGGATGGGCCTCAAAGGCGGCGACCTTTTCGTGGGTGTTGTAGTTGAAGATGCGAAGCTGGAAGTCGTCAGATCCGGCGACGAACCAATTTTTGCGGGCAATGAATTTGACGCAGCGCACGGGGACATCGGATACTTCAAACGACTTGATGACTGTGCCCGTGTCTCGGTTGAGAATCGAGACAGAACCATTATACAGGCCCGTGAGCAACCATGGCTCTGTTGGGTGGTAATCAACCGCCTTTACTCTGTCTGAGCGCGCAAAAAGTTTTTTCTGGACGCTATCAGCTACGTCGACGGCCAATAGCGCAACTCACGTTGACTTCAAATAGCATCGCGGGCGTTCTGGCTCTGGCAGACGTGTGATCACGTGAGCCTTGGTAAGGTTTCGGCGTCTGGTCGC
Organism: Amanita brunnescens Koide BX004; assembly: GCA_001691785.3. Lineage (NCBI taxonomy): Eukaryota > Fungi > Basidiomycota > Agaricomycetes > Agaricales > Amanitaceae > Amanita > Amanita brunnescens. The sequence continues at coordinate 11,152 of JNHV02000189.1, read as the reverse complement.
CTCGTCACACAGCCAGCCATTCTTTTCTTCCTCACCGCAACAGTGGCCAATGGCCTCGTCTGCCGTTATCCAGGCTACTTCATCCTCAGGAGACTTAGTCGACCTTGTTTCACCTGCAGGAGTTTACCCGTCCGAAGATGCAATTCTGGCCGTCCTCAGTGCTCGTTTTCGTTCAGACTTGCCATATGCACGCATAGGTTCCACAAATTTGGTCCTCGTCAATCCTTACAAGACACTCGCAAATACAAACGACGTCAGTGCCCAGGAATACCAGGATAGATGCTACAAAGACACCAGTCTGCCAATGGGTGATGCTCCGAGACCGTTGCAGCCCCAYCCATATGAAATGGCCGCCAGAATCTATCTTTTAATGCGCAGGAGGAATGAATCCCAGGCACTCATCGCCAGGTATCATTTTTCATCCCTTTCCTCCCTGCGCGTCCTGACTGTATCCAAGAGGCATCACTGGTTCGGGAAAGTCCTCTGGGCTCCGTCTCTTGACGAGCCAGATTCTGCGCCTTTCTTCTCATTCAAAAAAAGAGGTCAAAATCGCAGAGCAGGTCAAAGCTCTCTTCACCGTCCTTGACTCGTTCGGGAATGCCAAGACCCTGATGAATCCCAATGCCTCCAGGCACGGTCGTTATGTCGAGTTGCACTTTTCGTCGCGCGGTCGCATAGCTGGCGCCAAAGCACTCACATATGCACTTGACAAGTCTCGTCTAACCCGCCTTACCCACGAAGAGCGGACGTACCACGTGTTCTATCAGTTCCTTGCGGGAGCCACTGGAGCGGAGAGGGACTATTATGCCCTTGAAGATCCATCAGAATATGCGCTGTTGGCGTCGTCTGGCACCTATCGCTTACCTGCAGGCCCCTTCAGTGATGATTCCATCGGCATGTCTGAGCTGCGTGCCGCAATGAAGACTTTGGGCTTCAAGCAAAAACACACTTCGGCTATTTTTAGTCTTCTCGTCGCCATTCTGTTGTTAGGTAATATCACGTTTCGCGACGGAGATGCCCACGACTCGGCCGCCGTCGTAATGAATCCACCCGTTCTGGAACACGCCGCGCGACTTCTTGGCGTTTTGCCCGATGACCTCGCCCAGTCAATGACGACAAAGACTAATTACGTCAAGAAAGAGCTCTATACCGTCCTTCTCAGTGCTGAACAGAGCGCGTCTCAACGAGACCGTCATGTTCGCGACTTGTATGCCATCCTGTTTGCCTTTGTCGTGGAGAATATCAATCAGCGCGTTTCGCCCAGCTCAAAAGACACCCCGCCTCACACGCAGATCATGCTCTTGGATCAACCGGGATACCAGACCCGCGGTTCATCAGGCACTACCTCCATCGCTCTTTCTGGTCAAACACCGCTCCTTTATAATGCATATGGCCAGAATGGTTTTGACGAGTTTTGCATCAACTTTTCAGATGAACTATTGCATTCATATTATCTTCGACATACCTTTGAAGATACCATTGGCTTTAATGCAAGAATCGTCGGAGATGGCATTTCTTTACCCGCCATCTCTACCATGGACAATGGTGCCTGCGTCGAACTACTCCGCGGCGCCAGTTTATCAGACGCCTCCCTGCGCAAGCCTGCAGGCATACTTGGCGTTATGAATAAAGCCACCGGCAACTACAAGTCTGGCAAGGGCAGTCAGGACCACCGGAATGAAGATATGCTACAGCTGCTGCATTCAACGTTTGGCGTTCACGCGTCATTTGTTGCATCTCCCGCGCCTGTCCCAGGAGGGACCCAGGACCGCAACCTATTCGGCATTAATCACTATGCCGGCTCAGCGTCCTACGACGTGACCGGATGGATAGAAAACGACGCGGATCTGTTGGACGCCGCATTCGTCGTACTTTTGCGCGGCTCCAGCGAATCATTCGTGGGCAAGCTCCTCTCGGGGCCTAGTCTAGCGGCGGAAAAGCACAACAAGGACGAGAGCATTGTCGTCCAGGCGCAGGTCTCATCTCGGCCATTGCGGCAGATCTCGCCGGTGCTGCTGCATCCGCCCGCTCCTTCGCCGTTCTCCGATCCCGGGACGCACCAACCGCCACCGACGGAAGTGCCACTTCAGGGCGCCCGCTTGGACGCGAACAAGATCTATCCCGCCACGACGCAGCTCAACTCGACCATGTCGGAAATCTTTGCAGCCTTGGATCGCTCACCGAGRCTATGGACGATATCGTGCATCCGGCCTAACGATTCAGAGTCTCCCAATTCGTTCGACAAGCGGCGCGTCAAGGCCCAGATCCGCTCGCTGTTGCTGCCGGACGTCGTCGCGCGCAAGACCGGAAACGGTGCAGAGTTGGTCGTCGGTTATGAGCAACTGGAGTTTTGCGAACGCTTTGTGCCGACGATGCAGGGGCGGGAAGAAGACCGGATCAAGCAATGCGCGCGGGCGAATGGGTGGCGAGAGGGCCTGGATTATCAGGTCGGCGGCGGTGCCGGTGTGGGCAAGGTGTGGATGACGTACGATGCGTGGAAGACGGTGGAGGATATGGTTCGGGTTCGCGAGAAGGAGCTCAAGAACCGGTCCGGCGCCGGCGACGACGACGACGACGGGAGCTATCTCGCGGGGGAAGAGGGCACCGATTATACGCCAGGCGAGGGGTCGCTTGGCGTTCACCAACCGGAAGCTTATTTCAACGAGAGCGTCGACAATCTTTTACCGCCCGGCCACAAGGTGTACGCAAACACGGGTGCTGCCGGAACCTACGCCGAAGATGGTCAGTGGGCCGGTGAGGGTGACTGGGACAAGAAGGCAGGAAGCTTGCCTACTAGTCCCGGATTACCTGGGATGCCGTATTCAGCGTCCGGCAAAGAAGCAGCAGCCGGGATGGTCGTGAAGGACGTACCGAATGCCATGGAAGAAGTTCCGACAACCCGAGCGCGGCGCATCTGGCTTTGGATGGTGTGGGGATCGACGTGGTGGATTCCAACCTTCCTCCTGCGCTACGTAGGGAGGATGAAGCGACCCGACATCCAGTTGGCGTGGCGGGAGAAGCTGACGATCTTTTGGCTTATTTTCCTGCTCAACGGCGTCGTCATCTTCTACATCGTCATATTTGGGCGGCTTTTGTGTCCCAATTACGACAAGGCCTGGAATAACAACGAGCTCGGCGAACATACGGGGTCCAATGATTTCTACGTGGCGGTGCGGGGCACCGTCTACGACGTGAGCAACTTTGTACACGGGGACCACAGCGACGTGTCGGGCCTTGTGAGCAACTCGCCTGACGTGTTGGACATATTGGCTGGTCAGGATCTTAGCTATTACTTCCCACCGCCCTTGGTGCTGGCTTGTCAGAACCTGGTGACCGACCAGAATATGGTGTTGACGGCGAAGAACTTTACGGCCCAGGCGCCCCAGGCGGTCCACGACAACGGAACGCCTCAGACAAGTCCGGCGCTGAGCCAGAGTAACTGGTATACGGCAACATTCCTCCCTACGATGAGGCAGTTCCAAAAGGGGAATCTTGTCTGGGAATGGAGTGATATTCAAAGTCAAGCCACTGACACGGATATTGCCAAGTATGTGTCTCCACCTCGAGATGTACGCTTGTTGACCATTGGACAGGGTTTGGGCCGTTTATGAGAACTCGCTGTACGACTTGACGGATTACGTGTGGACTCAAGACCTGAGCGCCACCAACGCGCAGACGTACAACTTTATCGACTCGAATTTGGTCAACTTGTTCAAGCAGCGTACCGGGCAGGATATCACGTCTGTCATGCAGACCGCGCTTAACCAGATGTCGGAATCTGCCCGCAGGGACCAGCTCAACTGCTTGAACAACTATTTCAAGGTCGGATTGACCGATTTCAGGAAGACGCCGAGATGTCAGGTCCAGCAATGGATGTTGATTGCCGCATCTGCGGTCTTGATGGGGAGCATGGCTTTGAAATGTAAGTTTTACGTTTCCCGTGCCAAGCAATCGGTCACTGACCCTTGTCCTCGTTAGTCTTGGCGGCTCTTCAGTTGGGCAAGAAGCGGAACCCCGAGTTGCAAGACAAGTTTGTGCTGTGTCAGGTACCCTGTTATACCGAAGGCGAAGACTCTCTCCGGCGGACTATTGATTCGCTCGCTGCGCTTAACTACGATGATAAGCGGAAGCTGATATTCATCATTGCCGACGGCAACATCATTGGAAGCGGCAATGATCGGACCACCCCTAGGATCGTGTTGGATATCCTTGGAGTGGACCCTCAGGTTGATCCCGAGCCCTTGCTGTTCAAGTCGGTTGGCGAAGGGTCCCGAGCGCTAAACTACGGCAAAGTCTATTCTGGTCTATATGAATTCGAAGGTCATGTGGTACCGTRAGTGGAGAGTGTTACCTGAAGCAGCGAGGCGGCGATTAAGCTTTGATCCATAGGTACATGGTCGTCGTCAAGGTCGGCAAGCCYACTGAACGATCAAAGCCTGGCAACCGGGGAAAGCGGGACAGTCAGATCCTCATGATGCACTATCTGAACCGCGTCCACTTTGACGCGCCCATGTCGCCTCTCGAGTTGGAGATATACCATCAGATGCGGAACGTCATTGGTATTGATCCTGCATTTTACGAGTACATCTTCACGGTCGACGCCGATACGGTACGTCATATCGTTGTCAGCGACTGATGTTGTCTAAATCTTTGTTTTTTCCGCAGACGGTTACTCCCGACTCCCTTAACCGTCTGATAGCCATGTGTGCAGACGACTCGAGCATTATAGGGTGCTGCGGTGAAACAAAGTTGGACAATGAGCAAACGTCGTGGTGGACGATGATCCAGGTCTACGAATACTATCTCTCGCACCACCTGTCCAAGGCGTTTGAAAGTTTGTTCGGATCAGTTACCTGTCTTCCCGGGTGTTTCTCAATCTACCGCATCCGTACCGCTGATAAGGGGCGGCCTATCATCATCTCGAACCGCATCATTGACGAATATGCCGAGCCGAACGTGGATACGCTGCACAAGAAGAATCTGTTCTCGCTTGGAGAGGATCGTTTCCTGACGACGCTGCTTCTCAAGCACTTCCCCACGTTCAAAACCAAGTTTAGTCCCGATGCGGTCGCGCATACGATAGCTCCGGAGGCGTGGCGCATCTTGTTCTCTCAGAGACGTCGGTGGATCAACTCGACGGTGCACAATCTCTTGGAACTGGTCATACTCCCCGAGTTGTTCGGTTTCTGCTGCTTCTCCATGCGGTTCTTCGTCTTTATCGATCTCCTAGGGACGCTGGTGAGTCTATTTGTGCCTAGGGCTGCGGTTTTTCGCTGATGTCCGGCTGCGCTGTCAGATTCTCCCTGCTACCCTCATTTACGTCAGTTTTTCCACATATTTTCCGCAAAATGAGTCTTATTCTGAGACACATTTCATAGCTCGTCTACCTCATCGTCGCCGTGTCTCTCAACTTGACCATATTCCCTGTAATTGCGATTATAATGATTGCCTTGACTTATGGTCTTCAAGTACGCTCTCTGAAACTCCATCTGAATGCGATGCTAACCTAACCTGTGTCATTGCCAGGCTATCATTTTTATTCTCAAACGGGAGTTTATGCTTGTCGGATGGATGATCGTGTATATCCTCTCGTAAGCCAAAGGTTTGAGACGGATAATGGAGCTTTGCTGATGCCGCTTTAGATACCCCGTGTACAGCTTCTTCCTTCCGGTCTACTCGTTCTGGTGTATGGATGAGTTCAGTTGGGGTAATACCCGTCTCGTTGTCGGCGAAGGCAAAGAGAAGAAGGTCATCATCAACGAGGACGAAAAGTTCGACGACTCGATGATACCGCTCAAGAARTTTAGCGAGTACGAGGCTGAGGCATGGGAAACAGGCTCTCARCGCTCCGATGCGACAGGTTACAGTGGCAAACCGCGCTCACGTGGTAGATCTCTTGCCCCTAGATCACGCGAGGAGTCGCCGCACACGTACCAGCATGCATCGCATTCTGGCGACTATTATCGGGACACCAATGTCATGAATCGGTCGAATCCGAACCTTCGTCACCTAGGCAGTAACAGTCAGCTGTCTCATAGCAATGCTTCGCAGCACAACAGTGTTCTTCCGCAGTTGCCCCTCATGCCGTTCGGCGGAGGTACAGGCTCGATCGTGGGCTCCGACTTTGGTCACGCTGCAATGCCAATGACTACGCCGGCATATACCGGTAGCATGTATGGAATGATGCCCCCGGTTCCGATGATGCCTCAAATGACCGGAATGAGCATGCATGCTGGAAGCTTCAGTGGATCTCTGCCTGGCGCGCCGGGTGTCGCACCCCCCTCGCTACCTCCATTCGGTGGTGTACCTCAGCAACGACCGACGTCGACGTTCTCATTTGCGACTTCTGTCAACCCATTCGCCGGTCCGAGCATGAATACGAATCCCACCGAGGAAGAGTTGTATGCCGCTCTTCGGAATTACCTTAGCACGCAAGACCTGATGACCGTCACGAAAAAGTAAGCACCCCCGTTTCATCGTTGTTGGCGGCAGCTAACTTGTCGGATCGTAGGACCGCTCGAGAAGCGATCATGGGACGCTTCCCGAAGGCTGACCTCTCATCACGCAAAGACTTTTTAAATCAAGCAATAGACAAGATCCTGTCAGAATCGTAGACTTTGGACGATCATATCCTTGCATTCACTTATGGACTTTTGGAGTATTTTGGGTAGCAATCTACTTTTTCGTACTTATCTCTCATTCCCTACGCCGCAMCACGGTTTCCCTCACTAAATTACCTCTCAATGGACTTAGCTATCATAYTGTAGAATTTTGAAGAACATTAGCAACTCCATACCGCTTATAAAAACTTTGATCATCACACATATTAATCAATTACGTTCGTATGTCACTCGGAACGTCGCTTCTCGTATAGTGTTGGGAATATAACCTTTGCATACGACACAGTGCACTAGTGTGAACAAGTTACGAAATGGAATCCCAGTGCGTTCTTTTCGCATTAAACTTTATCTCAACATACGGCACTACACAGCTAACTGGAAAGGTACAACAATAGAACCTATCTTTACGGCATGACGCTGGGCGTCAATAATAGAATACAATGCAGATCAGGGAAAAGACCCTTTTGCATATTCGAAACTAGGGTTCAAGCCTATTCTTGTAAAGGGCACGTCTTGGAATGGTGGACGGAATATTTGTGGCGTATCGATACGTGATGCCGTCACTTGTGAAAAGGCTGAAGAAGAAGACGGGATCCGAGGCTAAACTTGAAACCAGCTTCAAGGGTGTCCAGCTGGGTCAGCGGTGACCAAGTTGTATACCGCTTGCCTATAAACCGATATTCCCATAAGGCATGCTCAATGTTCGGAATAGGTCATGTGCATATGAGTGTCTTGCGTTGTTATCGGACGTGGCCAACGGCTTATGCCGACATCCCTTGTGTACGTCTATAACGTATCAGTATTTATGGTCTTCATTGAAAATTGCTACTGGCTAGAGCCATCATGTCAATCTACGTCTTGTGTTTTCAACAATCGATGTGTGGAGCATCCCGCGGATTTCCTACCAAAGCAGTTCTAATGACCCCGAACACGGCAGGATCTCCAAACGGGATAGGAAGCAGGTCATGTTGTGAAATTTTATTCATAACGGAACGTGACGGCAATTGTGTGTCCATTCTAGCAAAACTTGACGGATCTTGAATTACATTCATTCGTGATGTCGTAGTGCCTCCGATCTTGTACTAAGCGGAATGGATAATGATATATCAGATTTGGAGTTTAAGTGTAGCACTTGCTCAAATGTTGAGAACGCCGTTTAAGTCGTCGACCAACTTGTGAATAATGAAAACCTTTTCGGGTTAAGCTTATTGGAAGCGGTACCGGTGCCCTGTATTCAGCTTTCAAGCTCTATTGTGACGTTCGATGATGCAATGAATCGACCCTGCGTCGTGGGCCAGGCACATTCCAAGAGGAAAACAAGTGGGGACAACAGCGCCCACGCTCCCCATTCATCATTCGCTTTCATGTCAGTTACTAAGTTGTCGTAGAAAGACTTGACAGTTCATATTTCGAAAGAAGGTCTTCAAGCGGCAATGTATTGTTCCGTGGCGCCCATGCCATCAGCACATCGATGAATGATCGCGAGAGCTCTGATTGCTGCTATAAAGAAACAAAGCCATTCAGCGAAGTGGYATTCCATGATGACAATGGTAGGATTACGATAAGACAGTTGGTCATCCGTAATATGCTGCCTGCAAGCGACCTCTGCAATCTGAGCTCTTGAGCCGACAACCTGCTTTCCCTTTCCACTAGGCACATTAACGCTCGTTCAGAAGCCCCCATCCACGTGTCATCCAGTGCTTCATGTACCTTCCAATCTAGCTGCGCCACGGTAAGCCCAGCCAGGAAGGTGTGTYCCGCAAACATTTTGGGAACTGGCTGTGATGGGAATCAATATATATGCGCGATGGTCAAAGTGCACCACCATTAAATGCAAGTGGTGCGACGCATAGTAATAGTATTGTGGACGAAGACAATTGTTACTTTCAAGTAGGACCGCGTTAAGGACCTGGCCATATACCGCGAACATAACGCAACGCCATTTGATGTACAAGAAGGCAGACGCACACCAAGCAATGATGCGTAAGTCATATTAATGGCCCAAGCTGCTCGTATCRGAGGAAACGACAGAGGCAGTAGGACAAATCACTCACCACTTAGGCTGTCTCGTTCAAGTTGAATTTACAGAAAATAATAGCTAATCCTGGGATATTGAAGCGCTGTCATTTTTCTGCATATGATAATGAAAGACGCATGAGTGTTGGAGTGATGAAACGTGACAGTCATACATGTCACGYGTCACCGTCTGCGGCTCATAATCCCTTTCCAAAATCCAGATGGCTAACTCGCTGAATCTAAGCAAAGTGGGCCGTTCAAACGAGTTRTACTCAGCAGAGGAAGAAGCATTGATCCGACATGCGCTCATCACCGCGGAGCGAGCGCGCATCGCCGCAGAACAACAATTGGTCAAACTACGTGAACAGGTCGCACGGTACAACATTGCTCTCGCACCGCACAAAAAGCTCCCCGAAGATGTGTCAAGACATATCTTCAATTTAAGTTGTCAGGACGAGACACTCTACTTGATAGACGAAAATGTAGGCTCCGCTACAGTCATTCAACTGTCTCGCGTGTGTTCGGCCTGGCGATGCGTCGCGTTGAATATGCCTCACCTGTGGGCTGATGTCAACCTTGACTATTCAGTGATCGGCTATAATGATAAATTGTGCAACCACTCCCCCATTGATCTTGCCCGACTCTGGCTAGTGCGTGGAGGTTCCGTGCCCAGATCACTATATGTCAACACAGTCTCATACTGGTCTGAACGACGCTGTGATCCTTCCAGAATCCAGCAACTTGGTGATTCATTCCCATATCGAAGGCTTCATCTTCGTYTATGCTGGAAGCAAATGGCGTCACTCGGAGATACTATCACGCCCAGGCACATGTTGCCCTTGGAATCTTTGGAACTGGGATGCGGACATGACAAGAATTCCACCTACCTTCATTTCTCTTTCCCCGCCAATCTGCCGAATCTTACTCGCCTTTCTCTCGATGAGCACTTCAGAGGGAGCCTTGAAAAGCTTATCACGGCTGTACCGTGGCACAACCTAGAGTACCTTCGTCTTTCTTTTCCCATATGTTCCACGACATGCCTCAGTGTCWTCCTATGCCAGGGATCATCACTCACGTATTGCCGCCTGGAGCCTGATAAGGACACCGATTTTGATGGTGTACCCATCGCAGAACCCATTGTCATGCCTAATATGAAGATCTTGCATTTGCTCTGTCAAGATGGAGTTGATATTGAAACGTTGAACCACTGGGTGGTGACGCCAGCTGTGGTCGATCGAAAAGTATCACGAGACAGAAGGCGTACAAAGGGATTCATTTATTGAAAGCCATGAAAGGTTACAACAAAATACCCATCTAAACCCGGTCTGCGCACTCTGCGTCGAAGGAAGTATGTAGTGATATACGATGGGCAGATAAGAAAACAGGTCTGTTACCCAAAAATATTCAGCATATTGTCGTTTGAAGAGAAAGATGGTGGTAGTCCTAGCGATAGCTCCAGGCCGCGCACCAGCATCCGCCTAAATTCATTGAACGGCTGCCCGACGAACTTAACAACGGTGATAGACAATCAAGAAACCGTTTTGCCGATGAAGTACAAGAGGAACACGACCGAGAGAGACGTCATTTTTGCCTGGATATAAAAAGTTGATAGCGAGTCGAGACAAGTAAGGGACTGTGATACGCACCAAAAGCACCAAGAGTCCTTCGCTGCCTATCGCCTGAGGCGGTCTCTCGAGGCCGGCTGTGGTAAAGATGGCAAGGAACGTTGATGGCATGGAAAGGATAGCCAAAACGAGTTCCATAAGACCTGCGATGAGCAGTGCCGACTTGCCTGTTCTTGTCGTCTAACATGCGTTTGAGTATATGTATATATATATATATCAAGGCAAAAGTAAGGAGACGTACCATCAAATTAATTGAGCAGGTTAAGCAACGATCCGSATTCTAAGGAGCAGGAGTTGGCGACCGAGAAGGAAGTAAGCAATCTACGCAAATCGTTAACGACTGGGAAAAATTGACGTACTCGTTACAGCCCAATTAATCCCTTCATACATTTCCATTCGCCCTCGCCTCCAAAACGATATGTAAAGGATGAGCCACCACAAAAGCCCAATACCTAAATGTGCCCAGAATCTAAGTCTAGAGKTTGCATTCGTAAAAATACGACACTCACCATCCTCAGGTTTGTCCTTTGTCTTTAACATCTTAATCGCTATATTGATCCTCCTGTCCAGCTCGCCACAAGGCAGCTCTTGCTTTCCAAATCCATGCGGCGTGCGCTGGGCCAAAGCCTTCAAAAGAATTTAGGCTTGGCTCGGCCCAGGCAGAAGTGAAGCCATTGGCCAGCCAGACGAAGGTGGGGAGGCTTTTTTTCCCTTGGTAGATAATCGGATGTGCCATTCGGGGAGTTTTATGCTGCGTTTGAAATCAGTTCGAGCCTTGTCCTTATGCTCTGGTTGTTGTGGTTCCGCCTTCGAGTTCGAGTTCGTCTCCGTCTTCGTCGTATCCATCTTCTTCCGCAGAGAACAATGGTTCAGAATGATACCAGTGCTTAC
>JNHV02000188.1:0-29064 GCA_001691785.3 Amanita brunnescens Koide BX004 | reverse complement strand
CTAGTGAAGTGTCAACCACAAGACAACTTAGGGTTACTAAGTCCGTGAAGGTAAAGAGCACTAAGTTAGACGGTGAAGTATAACTTAGTGTTTGAGGCGATCGACGATTTGGGGAAAGTTATCGGAGCAAACCTTTATTTGACTCACCTTGAGCTGGTCAATTYCCTAGGCCATGAAGGGAACCTCTCTACAATTTTCAGCTACGTACCAACAAATAGTCCTTTGAAGCTGGAACATCTCGGTATATCCTATGGTTTCTCAAATGCCGCGGCAATCGTTCCTCACATACGCTCCTTGACATCCATCCATCTCAGTTTTCGGAGTGAYAGTATACTTACGGTACTGCATTCTGAACGTATATTCCCACCAATCATCAGAACTGCGRACGTTAACAGTCTTCTGATTGACTATCTTAGCCAACACCCACGAATTGTTCGTCTTTCAGTTCACACCAAATATAAAGAGCCTGTGGGAAGGACAATATTCGAAATTATGACTCGCCATGCTGAAAGACTAAGATATTTCAGCACGACTCCCTCAGCCTTCTTTTCCTGTCTTGAACACGTCGAATACAACTTTCTTCAATTTGAAAAGCTTGAGCAGCTTGTGCTTTGGTATGACTCGTCCATGGAGGGCCGGTATTCGGCGAGTGACGTGTCTGTGCCGGAGCAATTGGTGAGTAGACCGCTCTCCAGGGTGCACTTCACGTTTGGTGTACTGAGGATATGTATACCTCTCAGGCGGTGGCATTGCCAATTATTGCTTGTCTGCCACGTTCATTGACTCTGGTGATCACCAACCTGGACGCAGTCAAAGCATGCATTAAGTACTGCAATGCTTCACATGTTCCTCTAGTCCGTGACCTGGCTGGGCGTATCTTGTACGAGGAGCCCAAGGACGGATGGTCCGGTTGCGGGTGGTCCTCGTATTTGTAGTACTCGTTTATTTCTATGCTGTCTGCCATTCTTGGTTTCAGTCTACCACTGCCATCATTTGAATGTTGTCATCAGAACGCGGTCACGTGGTCATACGCGCTATCCAGTTCCGCGGCGCGCGACTGGCACATCCGCAACCCGCAACAGAAACGCACCATGGCGGCGATGCTCGAGACGCCATCGCGAATATGGAGGCGTATCGAGGCCATTGAGAACAGGGATATGCCATCATTGCCATCATTGCCGCCTTTTGAAGATTCCGAAGATGCACAATCGCAAAGCGATGAAGAGCTACACGATATCGCGACTGCCGTGCACTCAACGCCCGCCGCGAGCTCGCATGCTGCATCCACTTTTCGCCCTGCTTCCAGTACGTCCAGCACAGCTCGCTTCGCGAAATCCATTGCGTTGCGCTCTGCCAAGTCATCAACTGGTCCTGATGGTGCAGCATCACCCGAGTCCGCATCCATGGCCAGGAGGAAACCATTTTTGGATAGCTTTGACATTAGCAGGATTCCTTCGCTTCCAAAGATCCCTACCGAGGCCGGACATCGTCTCAACGAATCAGATTCCGAACTTGAAGATGCTCAGCACGGAGGTTACCCGCCTGCTCCGGAAGACGCTTTTGAAGACGAGGATGGGGACCTCTCGATAAGCGATGTACTGCAGCCAATTAGCCGTAGCAACTCGCCTGCTCATGCGTATGGGAAGGAGAAGACACCAATGAAGTCRTATGATTACTCTCTTAGCCTAAAATCTGAGGCAAAGGTGCGTGAAGGATGCTGAGACGCTAGCTATTCTAACCTGCCATTTTCCAGCCCTCTCCCATCCAAAAGTTCCGTCATGTCTCCTTGCGACGACCTCCATCTCGAACCCGGACACCATCATTAACACATACATTGACGTCGACCTCTTCTTCATCTCCTAACAATACACCTCCTCCAAGCGCTCATGCTTCACGCTCCGGCGCTATCTCACCTATACCTGGGGCTTCAATTCCACTCCCAGATAGTCGTGTTGCCTCAGAATCTCCAGGTATTATCCGACATGCCAGAGAAGATACGTCAATTGTAGAGGACGAACAACGATCAGTTTCTCAATCCATGCAAATGCAATCAATGGACATAACGGACATCCAAATTTCTCCTCCACAGTTGGGTTATGCTACAGATCAGGAGAGTGCCAGTGAAGCACAATACTCCCAGTCGGAAGCAGAGGATGGCCAAAATCACTTCACTGATACGACGGACGAGAAATATGAAGGCATTGAAAGCCACGAAGATGAACTGGATGGCGTAACATCAGCCGAGGAGCAAGAGCCCACCTTTTCTTCTGAAGCAGAGCAAACTGCTTATGGACTACCCGAAAGTTATGCTAGCAAAGCGACATTCAACCGGATAGCACGGCAGTCGCCCAACTCCGGTGCCGGCGCCCCATCATCTCCAGCACAATCTCTACCCTTTACGCCTACACCCGCGTTTCCTCGCCCCCGGCCAAGGTTCAATGCTTCTGGCGGCACTGATGATCTCGAAACGCCGCGCCCCCCAACAAATCAGTATCCACAGACAGAATCAGCGGACGAGGAAAATCTGGAAGAGCAGAGCGACGATGCAGGGGAAGTGTATGAGGGACAGCGCGAGCAAGTTCGCATTCCAGATGACGATCTAGTAACACCTCACTCGCGTCGTCGATCATTTTTGTTGTCCGTCATAAACTCAACCGCCAGACCGCGGCCCAAGTATGCCACGCCCCATCCTCGCAATGCTGTGTCCACAGAGCACGCCCAATCCCGTGCAAATGTGACAGCAACACCTGCGACGAATCTGCGCACTGCTCTTGCCGGCTTCACGCCGCGAACGCGACTGCCATCTGGAGGTAGCAGCGGGAGCGGTGCACAGACGGTCTCCCAATCGGCTTCTGTCGAGTCGCAGAATTTGCCCGCGAGTCAACCGTCCGGCGGTAGCGCTCCGAGGTTTGGCGCTGCAAGAGTTCAGTGGGCAACCCCCGGACTAGCTGGCTCGGTTTCACCGCAACTGCCGACCGACAATACATCATTCATTTCGACGGGGTCGTCCCACGATTTGACCACTCATCATCGAGTGAACACTTCATTCGATCCGGCCATGGGATTTGGCGTCGGCGCACCAGGCCACGGCGTCGGGAGGTTCAATGCTGGAAAATTGAACACATACCTGCATGGTCTCAATCGGCGGCTGCAAGAGGAGAATGAGATATTGATGGAAAGACTGAGGAGATTGCAAGAAGAGAAGGAGGGGCTCGCGGACGAGAAGATTCGAGAAAATATCTCTGTTGCATTTTCGTCTGGAAGTCGGAGGTCTAGTGCAGCTCGAAGAGCGAGTGGTGGCACTGTTCTAGATGACGTGCGGGAGGATGTCGTAGCGGAGGGCTGGCTGGAAGAGAAGGCAGAACTGGAAGAATTGGTTGAGTCCTACAAGGATGAGGCGGCTCGCGTCTCGGAAGAAAGGGATGAGCTGGAGCGCAACTTGGAAGTTGAACGGAAGGAGCGGGARCGTGACAAACAGAGGTGGAAAGATAGAATAACGGAACTCGAACAAAGCGTGGAGGTGATTGTCAAAGACTTGGAACAGAAGTTGGGACAATCCGAGGAGAAGGTGATGCAGGCTGAAGAAGAGCGGGATCGACAGGTCAAGGACCTGCTGCGTAAATTGTCCGAGGCGCAGAGCGACCAGGTCGCGGCGCTGGACAGAGCGGAGCGCGCCGAACGAGCTCTCGAAAGCGAAAAGGAACTTGGCGGCGAATTGAGAGCATCAAGCGAGAGGCTAACCAAGGCTACGGCTGATTTGCGTAGTGCCAACTCCCGTGTTCAAGAGCTCGAAGAGGAGATGATGCAAGCTGATCACGAGATTGAAGCCCTGGAGAAGGCCCTGCGTGCGGAGAAGGATACTACGAAAGGGCTGGTGGAGGAGCTCGACAAGAAAACAGACAGTCTAACAAGAGAGAAGGAAGGAACTCGTARAGCCGATGCCGAGAAACGTCAAGCTCAGGAGGAAGCAGAATCGATGAAAGGATACATTGCAGAACTAGAAGACCGAATGGGAGTCGCTACGAACCAAGTTGCAAGCCTTGAAAAGGACCTAACAGCTGTCGAGCAGGAGTTGGAGAAGGCCCTATCTAGCGAGGAAGGTGCTAGCCGACGGACCGAGCGGCTTGAAGCGGATCTACAGAAAGCGCAGGACGTAGCACAGCATTTGGAAGACGTTCTGCAAGAGACTGAAGACAAGATGGTTCACGATCAGGGTGTTATAGCGGAGCTCAATGCTAGAATCAGCTCCCTTGAACGTGAAGTAGAACGCGAAAAGGAGAGACAGGCAGATCCCTCTCTCGATTTGTCGATTCCCAGTGAAGCGGACGTCCATGCACTTGAAGAAGAGCTCGATGCTGCAAACAAAGAAATTGCGCGTCTGAATACGCTTTTGAATCAATCTCCGGCTCGAAAAGCTGTTGACAAAGCGAAGGACATGCGAATTGAAGTTCTGGAAAAGGAGAAGGAGGAGCTACTTGAGAGAAACCGCGCGTTGAGAATGACGATGACGGAGATGAATACCCCGAGTAAAGTGATCAACGGTAGTGGGATTTCACCCATCCACCGACACGTTCTCTCCATGTCTATTCGAGGTCCCCGTACGCCTGGTGGACCGTTGAAGGAGGTAAAAGTTCAGCCCATTGCGTCACTTCCTTTTACTCATTGTTCTCCAGCTGTCTTGGCTTAACGCTACCTCCGATCCCAGCGTCTCACCTTTCGTGGCCGAGATTAGCCGCTTGCAGCGTGAACTCGACCGTGCCAACGAAAGCATAGACGACAAATTGGACAAGCTTCAGGATGCTGGGCTTGGAGTTGTGGGACTAACCAAGAAACTTGAGGATGCTCGGGCCACGATTACTGCATTGGAAGATGAAATTTCCAGATTGTCCAGAAAAGAAGATCGCCTTGTTCACCGTATGGAGCGGATCAGATGTCACAAGTGTCATGTCAAAGTAGATGTGCGGGGCGCGGCTTATGCTGACGAAAGGTTGTCCTCGGTTCTGGACCAAAATGCACCACGTCTAATATTTTTTCAGTTCTGTAGGAACATTCAAGGATAACATAATGACGGAGTCAGAAGCCCCGAGCAGGACGAGTGAAACGTTGCGTGCGGAACTGCGCTCGGTCAATTCCCAACTTGAGAATCTCAAGAAACAGTGGGAAGACGAAAAATGCCAGTTGATCGGAGAAAAGGCTGCTCTGCAGGACGCCGCGGAGCGCCTGGATGCGCGGGTCAAACGTGCGCAGGAAGAGGCCAGACGGGCGGTTGAAAGTGGCAGAGCAGGAGATAAAGCCAGAGCGAGCGTAGAAGGGGTATGTTTATTTTCATGACTACATTTTCTGCCTCCTGATTATGGRAATGGCTTGCAGGAACTCGAGAACGCAAAGCACGTCATTGCGGACCTGGAAGACAAACTAAAGGCTGAGCGCACAAATTTGAGAGCCTTGACAACGGAGCAAGATCGTCTCCAGCGAAGCAAAGCGGAAGTTCTATCACAATTGCAGAGGACAGAATCGGTGCGCATTTTGCTCGTCTTTTAGGAATCTGATCCAAAGCTCGCCTTTTAGGACATGGAAGACGTTCGTCAGCAGTTACTTAAGGTCAAGCAAGAAAATCATGATCTGGAAAAAGAGCTGCGAAGTAAGGCCAAATTATTTTGTGAATTTCTGGTACCTGACCATTGGGGAAGTGAATGCTACCGCTGAGCAAAAGACACGCATACTTGAAGGCCGAGTGACTGAAAATCTGGAAACAATTGAACAGCTTCGCCAAGAGCGCTCGTTGCTCGCGGCTGACCATAAGCAGCTGCAACGTCGTTTTACGGAGTTAACCGAGGTCAGAGATTCAGATAAGGTTTTCCCATSTGAATTGACATTGAATGGGACAAATAGCAAGCAAGCCAACTTCGAACCAAGTACTCCGCGTCATCTACTTCTCATGAGAAAAGGCGGCATCAACTGGACTTGTATCGTTTGGAAATTGACGAACTTCGACATGCAGTCTCTGAGCAAGCTGACGAGCTGCATAGAGCAGAGAAGGAGAAGAACCGCATTGCTGCAGAGAAGGAAGATGTTGCAAAGAGCGTAGCATCTTTGGAAGCAGATCTRCGCCGCGTCAAGAAGAGTGCTGACGCATTTGGACGTGACTTGAAACGACTACGCGGAGAAAAAGAGGACATGGAAGAGTCTCACAAACATGAATTAGCACGATTAGAGAGGTCGAAGAAGAAGGCGCAGGACCAGATTCGACTCCTCAATGAGCAAATAGAAAGCTATAARGATGCGGCTCAAAGAGCTCAGGAAGAGCTCAGAAGACACACTTGCGCAGCGTAAGTGTTTGCTGTATCCGGGAGGAATCAATGGCCTGANTATAGTTTTCCAGCGACAATACACAGTTAGCAACATTGAAGCTTCAGCACAATAAGGAATGCAAAGGTCTTATTGTTCAAATCCGATATCTCAAGGCCAAATTCACTCGCGAATCCTCTTTGCGGACGAATTTGTGCTATCAGAAACAGTATCTGTTGGTGTTGCTAGCTCGTTATGAGCAAAGGTAAGCAAAAGTCGCAAAGCAACTTTGCATGCTCACGTCCCGTAGCGAAAAAACCATATTCGCGTCTATTGCTCGCATCGGCTTTCCTGTCTCTCCGCCGCCCGCGCAGAAGAAGCTATGGTCACTGAGAAGTGTGGCCGTCGCAGTTCTGTTCTCAGTGAGAGCGAAGTACGTCTTGTGTTCGTTCTGGGCAGTCAAAGCTTACTTATGCCGTTGATTACAGGCGGGCTGCCCTAGAATGGCGAGAACAACAAACAGCAAAAGAAGCTATTGCTGCCGCATTACAGGTTGTGCGGCAGCGCAGAGCGGCAAGAACAACGGACCCTTTAACACGATAATAATGAATTCGAACTTTCTTGTCTATATTCTCTGGCCCGTCGGTGTTGTACTGTATTTCATTGACTATCCATTACAARATGTTGTAATTTATTTCTACATTTACTGGCAAGCGATAATAAAAGGTATTGCAGATCCCCAAAGTGCCCTTAGTTGGCGTTACACAACGTTAGCTGGTTTCTTTGGTCAAATTTCAAAGTCTCCGACGTTGGACCTATCAGAGCTTGCCACGGTGAACATGGCAGTCAAACTCTTAAGGTGAGAATTTCCGAACTAGTGATCCGCCTAAATCCTTTCCTTTCCTTCAGATACATCTACTATCCGCATTCAACATCTTTACACAGGATTTATTGGACTATTAAAGTTGCCTGCCGAAGGTGTGCTTCGTACATCTTCACTCATTTCCGATCGGAGTCGGTCCACAAAAACCTCTTTCCGTACCATTTCGTGTGCACTTCTCCCTGGGCTCGAACTTGACTTCTTTGGCAATCCACTACATGATACTATATCCATTGGCGCAAATACTAGCGCCTTCAGTCGGCGCGAGGAGCATCCTTGCGTTTTCTATGCGATATGATCCGAACTGCTTCCTTTGAAAAGAGATAGGAAAGGCCACTCCAGATTGTCGTTGTACCAACGATCCACCTGTTAGTCATATAYGTCTATTGAACATGGCAGGTAAAAGGACAGACGAACTGGAAGCCCAGCAGCGGTAGTGACAGATCGAACGGTAGCAAGGGACTTATTGTTGTTGTACCCATGAGACCAAGTTGAAGGGCAGTATTAACCTGACGAAGGTGGATTAGACAGAGCCATACCCTAAAGGAAATTTATTCCGACCTTGCTGATAAGTGTCGGTTTTACTTCTGCGGAGGGTATTGAAAAGTCCCAGTAACGTGCGAATGTTTTCTGTCAATACCAGATCATGTTCASAATCGTTCAGATATTGGATAGAAAGGGAATTGCATACAGGGGGTGGAAGGGACGTATATCGGATATAGAAAGCTGAGAGACTAAGGAGCACATCTCTGCCGATGATGATCGCGGCCAATGGAACTGATGGCGAAGGTGGGTCGACGAATATGAAATGGGGTGGAGTCAGCCACATACTAGGCAGCATCCCTTGCATCATCAACGTCACCGTCAAAGTCGTCATTAGCGCCTTGTCTGCCGCGGGGTCAAGGATAGTTCCAAGGACGGAATGCATGTTGTATTTCCGCGCGAGATATCCATCGGCCTTTTAGGTGACAGCCTTTAGACAACAGATTCTAGCAAAAGGAGGATGAAAGAAAAGGATGCAGACCAGATCTGTGAGGCCAGCGTATACGAGGAGCGTTGTTGCGAGATAGTAATCGCTTTGGAGGATTGACCAACCCAGAAAGGGACAGGCGAGTATGCGAGACGCTGTGAGAAGATTTGGCAGCGTGTAAACGTTCTCTCTTAGCTCCTTGAGAGTAGTTAGTCTTTGTGGCCGTTCAGGGCGGTCCGAACGGCCTTGCTCAGAATAGAATCGAGCCTTGAACACCTGCAGAGGAACAGGGCAAGGCTTCAGACTTGTGCTTAGCTTTCCGCGGCACCTGTGCGATAGAGATAAGTAGGAAGCATGCCAGCGTAGAGGAAGATAACGGGGGGTGGACGCCGTTAATGTTCGCAACATCATAGAGCCTGGCCTATGTCACATGCGGTCACGGGCTGACCCTGCGGTTGGCAGTCCTGCGGCCGTTGGCATCGTACTACAAGCACCCGACGCATGTTGCTAACCACTATTTTATGTATACACACTAGCAAGATTCGATGCGTTAAGCAGCCTTTGACCCCTTCACCCGATCCCAGCTTCCGGGACCAAAGCCACGATCTTTGCCAAGTGCCTCGTCAACCACGCGCATCATCGCCAGTACCTTCTCTTCTTCCCATTTCCTACCTGCGATCTGAATGCCAACAGGCATACCTTTCATCGCTTCAGGGTCATATAGCGAATTCTTCCATATGAAGAGACCATTTTCTAATAAGTTTGACCCGTGGCCAGGGCCATTTATCCATTCCTCTGTTATTTTGTCCTTGTCTGGATCTACGCGGGTCACAGGAATGGCGCCGACAGCACTTTCAGCAACATTGAAAAGAACTGTCGCTGCCGCTATTCCAATGAAATTCTCGCACGCTCTGCCCCAGATTCGATCAGTGTTACAGCCTAAGCAGGAAATAATTGACTACCCGTGAGGAACTTGGGGCATCGCTTGAACAGGTGCTATCAGACAATTGAGTTCGTGCTTTTCGTAGACCTGGATAGATATGAATACGATGGCCTCGCGTGAGGCAAACTACATGCCTCATCGTAGAACATCTTGTTGTATTTGTTTCTCTCTTCACACAGCTTCATATATTTTTCCATCGGCTTTACGCATGCATTTCTCAACACTTCGGCAAAAATTTTGTCCCCAGCGAACTTCTCTAGCAGCCAGGCCATGAATGAGCGTAGAAATGCTACAGGCGGATCAGCACAATGAACACAACTTAATCATGTACTTGCAGGGCAAGTTAGGTCCAAGRGACACAAGAAACAATGCTTTTTCCTATATGAATCCGTCATAATACAACAAGTCGGCAAAATGAAAATATGCACTTTGGGATCTGGCCCAAGGTGGCTTAACATGGTTTTATAACCATCGGAGGAGCTAAGACCGACGAAAATCTCGAAAGCACGATTAGCTGAAAGAGATGAGAATAKAAATCAAAAGAATTAAGGAGCGTCGACGAACCAGCGGGTATTTCGACCTCAATGCAYTCATGCCCTTGTCGCCTGAGCGCATCTACTGCCTCGAGTACTGCCCGTTGGCAAGCGGGGGAAGCTTTTACAAACCCATCTGTATACTCGTGAAGATTTTAGTGGCAAGATGCCGAAACTTGACTGACCGGACGTAAAGTAACCGACGCGGAGCTTCTTTGGTAACTCTACCTCTCGGAATGGTATTGGCATCACATTATAATCGTTCCCGCGTACACCAAATGCCGTACGGCAAATTAGCTCTAAATCATCAACCGACCTTCGAAACAGATAAACAGCTGAACTTGAACAAGATGATGGCTGAACACACCTCCCCATGGGACCCGCGGTAGTTTTGATACCCTCAAAGCCTGGAGAAGGGCCTGAAAATTTTTATCTTTACGTCAACTACCAGCAAACTGGAGAATCGAGACACTTGCCTCGGGCACCGTAGAAACTAAGTCTTCCGGGAGATGGCTTGAGGGAGTAGATTCCGCAAAAATGTGCGGGTATCCTCAAGCTACCTCCAATATCACTTCCGATGCCGACAGCAGAGCCATCCATACTCAAAAGTGCACCTTCACCGCCCGAACTACCACCRCACGTATAAGCATCGTTGTATGGGTTTGTCGTACGCCCAAAGAGTGGGTTGCAACACTCAAAGGCAAACATTGTCTGTGGGACATTTGTCTTGACAAATATCACGGCGCCCGCAGCAATGAGCTGCTCCGCAAGCTGGGCGAAATGAGTGTTCGTTAACTAAACTTGGAGTACTAGACTCACATCACAATGTGCTTTTGCGGGGTTATTTGCCCATCGGGTGAATCCCAATGACGTATCGACACCAGCAATATCAACTGTTGGTGATATTTAACTTTTGGTTATTGAATCCAGAGTAGTTTAAAAGGTAGTCACATTGTTCTTTCAGACTAACCTATATATAGTTTTCAAGGCTCCGAACAAACTATTTTCGCTGTGCAACTCACAGGAACACCATGGAGCGGACCCCGTATCTTGCCTGTAGCAGCAAACTCATCATCTAATGTCTTGGCCTGTTCACGGGCCCAGTCAAACATGACTGACACGCATACAATGTTGATTCGAGTTGACACGTTATCCTGTGAGCATACCTTCAGTGAGGCAATTGGTAGTTTCGTGTGCCAGAGCTGCCCGCGAGATGTAAGCTTCCAGGACTTCCGAAGCCGTCCATTCTCCATTCTGAATATGGGAGACGATCTGAGAAGCTATTGATGCATGTATTCAAATGTGAACCCAGGATGATAATGTTCTTGACGACGAACCGGTCGCATGGAGATACTTGGCATGCTGCGCAGACGGTGCGCCAGCAGTAGCTAGCGCGTTTTGGCGCTGTTCGCGCTTCGCATCAACGACCTTCTGAAAAGAGACCATGCTGGAAGTAGAAGGGAAACAGTGGCTCCCCAATGGAGAGTAAAGGGGCTTATTATTGATTTCAACCGCAGTGTCGGTGGTCCAATATTAAGCGGGTACGGTTCCGACAGACTTTACCGTATGGGGCGCAAGTGCCAAGATCTATTCTATTCCAAGCTCTAGCTTTCTATCGACCCTGTCCCCCGGTTGCAGTTTGCCCCTTCAAACTCAGCGCCTCACTGGCAGCATCACTGCAGGACACTACAGACGGTTTGATATCTGATACCTTTACAACTCACTGAAAGTAATGTATCGCGGCAGCAACTTCTCGAACAGACTCTGGCCCACTCGGATAACACTAATAGCGGCCCCTTTCTATGCCTACTAGTGCGAAGCATGGGTGTCATAGGTGAGCGCTTGATCGGCGATGCTTGACGGTGGCAAAGGCATGGCGCGGAATTGCCACACTGGAAGCCTTCATGAGCAGGACACACTACTAAAATGAGCATTATTATGATATTTGATCAATCTATGGTCAGCGCCCAAAGTGCCGTTGGGTCATCTTTTGCTCAGCGGCTACCCTGTGCTGTCAAGAGTTTAAGCCACTAGAGCGTCTTGTGTGAACCCAACGCGGTCCCAAACGGACATTCATAGTGGTCGGTTCTAACTTCTACGGATCCAGTGAACAAGTCATCGTTACCTTTGCGAATTGCGATGGACCGTCGGACCGGCATACGTTAATTTCGAATGGATCCTAAGAATGCGACGGGATTCATGGCATGCGTTACTGTCCGGCACATGTAGAGAGATGCGGCTTATATGAAACGCTGAGCCCAGGTAAGGCTCTGCGGCCCTCAGGCTTCTTCTGAAATGCCACAAGAACGGTGCGTTCCACATGTCCCATTCCTGGCGGCGAAGCCGCGCAATGACCATCAGGAATTGACTGAGATTCTTTGCCAGGCACGCCACACTGCGTTAGGCCCGATCCCTATATGCGGATGGCTGAAATCAGTTTTCCTTTCAAAAAGAGCATCGGCATGGCGTACCCGTTCGATATGGGCGTTATGAAACGTCCCACTGAAATTGCTCCCGGCGCCTCCCTCTTCTTCATGCTGCTCTAACGCCTCCTTTACGTGACAGAGGTCCGCTTCCTTCTTTTCAAAACCTGAAGGGTAAGAGGGTCGCGCCATCGTATTACCGCACAGGCCGTAATTTGCGGATTACACAGGATATATGTAAGTATCATGTCTACGTCAAGACRACGGGGGAGTTGAATTCATAGTTAATGCCTCCTAGGGAAAACATCCCCCCCTGTCGATTCAAAAACTATGACTTGTACATTACCTCTGACAGAAGTCAATGACGAAGAGCGAAATACGCGCCTATCTGCATTGTGGAATGAAGTGTCGATATCCGTAATATATCAGTCGCAACCAATTTATGTTCTGATTTCCTCCAAACCAGGCAACAGTCTTAGTTCGAATAGAAGCAGGGCCAGAAATGGAACACAATTATCGGTCAAAAGGGGACTTATTAGTAGTACGCTGAAGGAGCGTGTTTCCCTTGAACATGAAAGCCTCAGGTGATTCCAAGGCTTCCTCGAAGAAGATTCAAGCATCTAGTCCTGCGCTCTTGCCACTCGTCCATGATCTACAAAGTTCTCATGGATATCGTAGTTTAGTGAATGGCTTTGCGTCCGACAATGTCTATACTAAGATGACAGGATAGCCAATCACACCACTGCGGCCGCATAAAAGTTGCAAAGCACACATACTCATCGATTTACACAATTCATTCTCGGGGTCTCGGATTTCGTCCGGACAACACATGTCCCGCGGGGTCTTTGCCTCGTCACGCCTCTATTCTGCACTCAGGGATGTAAGAGTCAACTTCCCTAGGCGCACGGTAGATTTTCCGGTGAATAGGAGAGAAATCTAAGTGACTGGGATTGAAGTGAGTTTAGGTACCGCTTACGCAAGATTCGCTCCCTTCAATCTGACGCTCGCTCTCGCTAGAGATCTTTGGGAATTGAATAAACGAATCGAGAACGCGCCTCTGATTAAATAAAGACATGACCCGGGTCTTGGCATGAGGAAGAACCCATTCTTGCCTTAGATCGTGGCATAGGTGAGGGGTAACTTAAGCGGAGGAGAGATTACGAGTTCCTTCGATACCGTCAACTGAGCTCGCAGGCTGAGGAAAAACGCAGCAACGTACACTGTACAGTGGGGCCGTTAGTACAGACCTTTGCACTGATTGAGTCACCACTGGAGATATAACGCATAATGTCTCAGTGCGATGCTTTGGATGTAGCGCTTTTCCGACATAATCAGATGAGTTAAGCTCTTACAGTGATTGTAAAGCGTTCCAAACGAAGCGATCAGACTCTTGACAGGCAGATGGACAACTGTCGCGCAGCTTTGACAGCTTCTAGAAAGAGCATCCGGAATCATGGCTTCTACGCCTCGGGAGGAGAGGGAGTCTGTTCCAATCCGTCCGGGTGCAGCGGAAGAAATTCTGCTGACAACTTGAAACTCCTTGATACGCATGGACTACTGGCTTCCCAATGTTCCCATTGACCGGTTTCGGGGTTCGGAGGCTGGGACCGATATCCGATCTTTGAGCTGGCAACCGCTATGACCTTACCTAAGCGTCATTTTACCTATTTTACCATGCGGTGACACCGAATTGACCTTGGGTGCTCTCTTCCCCCTTACCATGTCTTCCGCTCTCTCAAATCCGTCCAAAATTTCTCTTGCCGAAATCACGCCCTCAAACGAGGATGAGATTCAATTGGTAAAGCCCCTTCTGCCTAAGCATGCCGGCTGGGAAATCCTGCAGAAGAGGGCTGATATTGGTAACGTCAAATCCGGTGAATCAACTGGAATGGCTGCGGGTATCCTACTCGCATTGCACCCACGTCCCTGGCAAGGGATTTGGGCATGCAATGGGAGAGGATTGAGATATACCGTTTGAACCTGATCAGCGCTTATACCTGCGTAGGGAAAGCCCCAGTTTTTGTCGCCGTTTTTACCTTCGAGTTTCGAAGGCTTTGCTTTGATTTTTACTGACTATTTTCTAGCAAAAATTAGGATACAAGCAGGTGTGTTTTTTATTAGAATGATTAAGTAGTGCTTACAATCTTCAACTTTCAGCAATTGCACCGCACCTGGCATCTCATCGAAAATTTTGCAGCAAGCTTTTCCGCCCTCAATTTCATTGGTGGCGTTAGGTATGCTGAAGTTTACCAATCGTGTTCCTCCTAAGCGAAAATAGATCTGTCTTGTTTGTGGGCCTACTTTCTGGAGGACCCGCTGCCATATGGTAAACATTCTGTTGACTTCGATATGACGCGGTGGTCCATTGATATAACAGGTCTTCATACGTGATCACCATCATCTTTATGACGATGACAGCGATGGTACTCGCGGAGATCTGTTCTGCACTCCCCTTGAGTGGGTCCATCTATATTTGGGCCGCGGGGAGTGCGGGACCCAAATATGCTCGGTTTTTTGGCTTCCTCGTCGCTTGGTGGTCAAGTACGGCTTGGATGACATTCACCGCTGGAAACTGTCAGGTCGGTCTGGTGATCAGTATGCTCTACTATCACTAACACCGGGTATCTATAGACGACTGCGAATTATATTGTTTCTTTACTGCCTGTTTTGGGCGCGGATTTCCCTGGTGGCATTGATAACGACAATGTCAAGTGGCGGGCATTCATTTGGGCGCTTTCTGAAGCATTGCTACTAGTTTCAGTGGCAATCAACTATCTGCCGCCAAGGCTGTACTCCATTATTTTCAAGATATCTGTTGCATTGCTATTCGTCGACTTCTTGCTTTGTCTAATCTGGCTTCCCATCGGCGTCTCGAAGACATATGGTTTCCGTACGGCCGGTGAAGTTTTTACGCAAACATGTAAGTTCTTAAACCCTCCGATTCTATGCCGTACCACATTATATCATAGACAACGGAACGGGTGCGCCGGCTGGCTGGAACTGGATTTTATCCTTGTATGTGCATTGTTCCTTCGTAATGATACGTGAATGAATGAGAGATTAAAGTTTGTTTACGGCCGGAACTATGACTGGCTTTGACGCCTCGGGTCATGTCGCTGAAGAGACCATGAACGCAAAGTAAGTTATACTTGATCTACACACTACCGACACTTAAGTTTACTTGTAGAGTGGTCGCGGCCAAGGGGCTTCTAAGCAGCGCTTTTTTGACGGGGATCTTCGGCTTTGCTACGACAATCCTTTTCTTGTTTTGCGTCCCGGATCTCAATACGCTGTTCTCGCTCAACGCTCCACAGCCATTTGTCCTGGTGTACGAAATGGCTCTAGGGAAGGCTGGCTGTGTATTCATGACAATCATCGCAGTGCTTGGCCTGATTTTGGTAAGTGCTTAGGACCTCAACAACGAGTTTGCTTAATCAGGACTTAGAATACTAGCGTATCCATCGTTGCTTCTTCTCGCCTTGTCTTCGCTGTCGCTCGTGATGGCGTTCTTCCTATGTCCGACTGGTTAAGCCAAGTTGATGCTTCTGGGCAGCCAAGGCAAGCTGTCACGCTTGTTTACCTTTTCGCCGCTACGATCCTTTGTGCTATTCTGCCAAGCCAAGTGGCATTCACCTCCTTGGTATCGGCAGGGGCTATCCCAACCATTGCTGCGTACGGATTAATTGCCCTTCTACGCCTAACCATGACGCCCAACCGCTTCAAAAAATCATATTTTTATCTCGGCAAATACCGTCGAGTCTTCTATGTCGTTGCTGTTTTATTCAATGCCCTCGTCTTTGCGGTAAGCTTTCTTGCAAAGGTTAGTCCGCCAGTGATGATAATAAAAGGTTCAGGTCATGATTTCTCCCTTCACCTTCCCTGTGACTTCGGCCACGTTCAACTTTGTGAGTCCTGCCATTTGGGATATTAGAAGTTTGGCTCACTTCATTGACAAAGTCATGCGTAATATTTGGTGCAGTCACCATTTTCGGTGTTCTTACTTGGTATTTCACGCCTGAAGATCAGTGGTTGCCACACGACAGGATAGCCCAAGCTTTGGAGACGTCAGACGAATCCAGCCGAGATGACTGAGACATATTACCCTTTACTTTCTTAAGATTCTCAACTGTATAGATCATTTCTCTTGGTCTTTTGTCGGATTAGATATTTGAATAGTCTTTCGTAAGGCAGACGGTAAACTCGTTTCTGTTTTTTTGACTCGCTCGGTCAACCTCGGTGTCACATAGTATTAGTCTTACTAGAATACAAACGCCAAATTTGGAATGGCCACCGTGACACTGCTCTGGTTGTGATGCTTTCGGTTCGCTCCACACGTTCACTGTCCCGCAATGAACTGGGTCTTGAGATTCATTCCGTTCGACGCCGAATCCAGCACTCTCCTCAACTTCGACATCGAATAGGCTAAACTAAACTGGTAATCTGGAGTATGACGGTCCGTATCGGACAAAATTCGATGACATATCCTGTTCATGGGCATAGACTTCGGCACGTTTGACAAGTGCGGGTCGGATAGCATCCAGATCGTTGTCAGGGTCTCTTGCTTTTTCTCGCTCTCTTGTTCTCTTCTAGGTTCCCACCCATGTCCATCCTGCCACGTTGACAAGATAACCTGTTGTGGAGTAGCAATATTTCAGGCGCTGGGGTTGACCAGCAGTAACTTGTATGGACGGGGACGGCAGGGGTGCTAGACTGGGAGACTGAGTTAGAGTTGCCGGGAGGAGTCCACTGGCGGGGAGATGCGTCGGTGGCCATTGGGGGTGGTGGCGTGGATGGAGGCAACTTGGAAGAGAAGGGCGAGGGAGCATCATTGGGCATATAGACGACCAGTACGTGTAGTAGCTGGGCGAGGTACGGGGCTGTCGCTTCGTCTTTGGATATCTTTATGCTACCTTCTCTTTTCTTTTTCAAGACATAGGCAGTGCACGAACTCCATTCGTTTAGTGGGGATTTCGGCGGCGAAGCAAGCCGATTTTTTGCTGAGCACGATATCGCGAAGAAAGTGGCATAAGATGGCTGTTTCTTTCATAGTGGATTGGATTGACTCCAGGAAGTCGGTTGATGAGACCTTCGACTTTCAACCGTCTCTTGCCTACAAGCCCGCGATCTCGCGTCGTATTCGACCATATCATGTGAATTGAGCAGCCAGTGATCTAGTGATCCTTAAATAGTCTTGCTTTGCTGCAGGTCCGTAATTATGCTGAAATCCCGGTTCTGGACAGCTTTTGCCACGTCGTGCCCGGTATTTTTTCCTCCAGAGCCCACTTTTACCACAGTCTGACTAGTCGAGCCAATTGGGTGAGCTTATCACTCAATAGCATCATCACTACTTAATCTCACTTCAAAGGGGTATCCGGGCGGCGCTGTATGACATGGAGTGTGATCCAGACATCTCATCGCTGCTCATTATGCTCAAGGAGTTGAAGGTATGCAATATCAACCGCATGGGGTACACCTGCCTAAGCACCGGTAGCCTGGCTCTACGTCCCTTGTAAATTCAACAACTATCCGCCTGATGTACAAGCTATTTTCTAGGGAAGACTATGTCAGTTTGGCGGCTCAGCTAGTCGAAGTCTCCGACGCCAAGAATATCTTAGATGTCATACTTTACCTGCTCCCAAACCTGGATCTGGATCAAGCTRTGAATATCAAACAGCGGGCAAGACGATTTATGATGAAAGTTGTAACCAAGACGCCTGTGATGCCAGAGTCCTTGTTTGTAACTGGAGTCAGGATACCGGCCCAGCATGATTACATCGGTCACGGTGGTTTTGGGCACGTTTTCAAGGGTGAGCTAAGGGGGGATACTGTTGCTCTGAAGGTATTATACAAAGCTGATAATAATGCTGTAAGTTACTTATATCAGTGTCACGTCATTGGTTGACTTCGGTTCAAACAGGCTTTTTGTCGAGAAGCACTGATGTGGCGATCCCTCCGTCACAAATTCGTGCTGCCGCTTTTAGGAATATACCGAAATGAGYCAATGGAGCAATTCTTCCTGGTCTCGCCGTATATGAAGAACGGCACTCTAGCCCAATGGCGGAAGAAAGCAAATCCATCGATTGCGAAGGTAGAAGAACGTGTATGTTTTTTCCCTTCCTGCTGTTCGTGGATACTTGCCCTGACATGACGGCACGGAAGATACTAGAAGTGGCTAAAGGCATTGAATACATCCATTCAGAGGGCATAGTTCATGGTGACCTCCGTGGGGTATTCCATTTGAAACATAATATGACCAGATACTGATTCTTCTCTGCAGGTCAATGTCCTCTTGAATGCCCACCTTCATGTTCAAATTGCGGACTTTGGATTAACTCGTGTCTCAGAAGCTACGAATACTAGATCGGGAGCACTACATGTCAGTTTTGCGGCTCCCGAGCTATTTGGGTATTGCGAGGACGGTGATTTCGAAGATGACAACGACATTCCTATCAGAACGCAAAAGTCAGATGTGTATGCATTTGGATGTCTTTATTATGAGGTGGGGGAGAATAACCGTGCTGGTGCTCCTACTGAACAGTTGATTGCCTAGATCCATTATGATTCTATACCTTTTGCGGGTAAAACAGACCTTCAGATCATGAGGCTTCACTCTCGGGAAACGCTTCCCCCTCGACTCGACTCGCCACCTTTGAGCGACGAGGCATGGAACTTGATTTTGAGTTGCTGGATGAGGGAAGCATCGAAGCGACCAAGAATAGAAGCTGTGGCGGAAAAGATGGCGATTGTATCTCAATCCTTTGCTTCGACATGTGCGTCGGCCGCTCAACATCCAACCTATGATGTGCTACCACGGGCACCATGGTCTGGATTGATGCCCCAAGTCTCAACCCAAACGTCAGCCACCGCCGCTAGGCCCCTTGAAGAACCCGCTCTCCACTATGGCATCTCCACTCGGCTCCCACCACCACCACCACCACCACCACCACCACCACCGACTACAACAGGGTAAGCCGCGTCGCTTGCATTCGATTTTGAAAATTTATGCACTAACTATTTCAGCCTGCTCCATGAAAAATCAACCGATAATACCATGACAGACGAGTATCCGGCGCCAGAGGACCAGATGGACTTGATTACCTGTAAGTATATCGTATCGACGATGACTGCGCACGTTATTGACTCGGCACTTCCTGATGTCGCAAACAGACTTCGGGACAACTTCATGGTCCAGTTTTCCCAGCACACTGATGGTGGACCGGTACAAAACGATGGCGCCCTTTTCTTACACAGACGTCATAAACCTTACCCAGGTCGCTCCTGCCGCACCTCATTCTTCAGTCTCCTTCATAGCTCCAACCTGCGATTTTCCGCCAGCTTCTCAGTCACCGTCGGCGACCGCCAGGACCATCATGCCTCCCCGACGCCCTACTAGTATCGCTACTGGGACTCATAAGAATATCAGCCCCGACAAGCTCATTCCTCTTGATGCGCCCGCTCAATTAAGACATGTTCCTGATGGCCAGTCGCGGGAGAAGATATATGAATGCACTATGTGCCACAAACAGTAAGTAAAAATCCTTGTATTCAGTCACCGTACTAACCGATTATGTGCTGGGCACAGGTTTGCCAGGGCCTCGAGCCTTAACCGTCACGTACGATACGGGGATTGCATGGCAGATTAAGTCTACTCGAGAATATTCACAACATTTAGATTAAGTCTCTATAATGCCACGCCCCACTTGGCACCTCATCGAAGCAAGCTTTTCTATTCTCAATTTCATCGGCTTCGTTAGATAGGCCAAAAATTTGCGAACCGTGCTCCTCCTAAGTGAAGATAGTTCTGTTCTGTTCGTTGGCCTACTTGCCGGAGGACCCGCTGCCGTATGGTAAACATTTGGCTGACTTTGAAGCAGTGAGAAAATGGTTCACCGATATGACAGGTCTACCTACGTCGTCACCGTCATCTTTATGACGATGACAGCGATGGTGTTCGCGGAGACCTGTTCTGCACTCCCCTTGAGTGAGTCCATCTATATCTGGGCCGCAGGGAGTGCGGGGCCCAAATATGCTCGGTTTTTTGGCTTTCTGGTCGCTTGGTKGTCAACCACGGCTTGGGTAACGTCCATCTCTGGAAACACCCTGGTCGGTTTGCTGATCAATATGCTCCACCATACCTAACACTGGATATCCGTAGACGACTGCGAATTATGTTGTCTCTCTACTTCCTGTCTTGGGCGCAGATTTTCCAGGCGGAATTAACAACGACAATATCAAGTGGCGGGCATTTGTTTGGGCGATTTCTGAAGCATTGCTACTCGTTTCGGTGGCAATCAACTATCTGCCGCCGAGGCCATACTCTATTGTCTTCAAGATATCTGTTGCACTGCTATTACTATTAGTCGACTTTTTTCTTTGTCTAATCTGGCTACCCATTGGTGTCTCGAAGACATGTGGTTTTCGTACCGCCGGTGAAGTTTTTACGCAAACATGTAAGTATCTTAGCCTCGTCAAGTCTATGCCGTGCCCACATCGTGTCATAGACAATGGAACGGATGCTCCGGCTGACTGGAACTGGATTCTATGCTTGTATGTGCGCCGTTCTTTTGCAAAAATCTTCGAATAAATGCTAGATAAAAGTTTGTTCACGGCTGGAACTATGACGGGATTCGACGCCTCGGGTCACGTTGCTGAAGAAACAAAGAACGCTAGGTAAGTTATACTTGATGTGCACTACCAATATCTAAGTTTACGTGTAGAGTGGTCACGGCCAAGGGGCTCCTAAGCAGTGCAGTTTTGACAGGGATTTTAGGCTTTGCTACAACAATTCTTTTCTTATTTTGCGTCTCGGATCTTAATACGCTGTTCTCGCTCAATGCCYCACAGCCGTTTGTCCTGGTATATGAGATGGCGCTGGGTAAGGCTGGCTGTGTATTCATGACAATCATCGCAGTACTTGGCCTGATTTTGGTAAGTGCTTAGGACCTCAACGTTCAACACCGAGTTTGTCTGACCATGATTAGTCTACTAGTGTAATAATCGTTGCATCTTCTCGCCTTGTCTTCGCTGTCGCCCGTGATGGCGTTCTTCCCATGTCCGACTGGTTAAGCAAAGTTGATGCTTCTGGGCAGCCGAGTCAAGCCGTCACACTTGTTTACCTTTTAGCTGCTGCAGTCCTTTGCGCTATTCTGCCAAGTCAAGTGACATTCACATCCTTGGTATCTGCCGGGGCTATCCCCACAATTGCTGCGTATGGCTTGATCCCCCTTCTACGTCTAACAATGACGCCCAGTCGTTTCAAAAAATCGGTCTTTTATCTCGGAAAGTACCGTCGAGTCTTCTATGTCGCTGCTGCTATATTCAATGCCCTCGTCTTTGCGGTTAACCTTGTTACGAAGATTAATCCGCTAGTGATGGTAACAGGTTCAAACCTCAGGCCGTGATCTCGCCCTTCACATTCCCTGTGACTTCGGCCACGTTCAACTTTGTGAGTCCTGCCATTCTTGATGTTAAAAGTTGTGTTCACTTCATTGACAAAGGCTTGCGTGATATTTGGTACAGTCACCATTCTCGGTGTTCTTACCTGGTATTTTACGCCTGAAGATCATTGGTTACCTCATGACAGGATAGCCCAAGCTTTGGAGATGGCGGATGATACCGGTAGAGACGACTGATATATATTCCCCTTTACTCTTGTTAAGATTCTCGGTGACGGTATTGTATCAATAAGAAAGTGAATGGTCTTTTTATTCTCACGCTTCGCAATCCAGAGTCCAGAAAGGAACGATGATGCTGAAGCCTGAGACATGCGTCTATTTCGTCGTCACCGCCCAACTATTATCGCCAGTACAGAGAACGTCCCACCTGCATACAGCATGAGCACTCCAGCGGGCCCAGAGCCCTTCGAGATGCCCGGAACAGGCGACGTGGTCCTTCGCTCAGTTGACAAAACAAACTTCTACGTCATAAAACCGCTCCTCCGCATCGCTTCTCCAGTATTCGACGACATGTGCTCTTTGAACAGGGGAGATGCATCCGAGAAGAATGAGCTGCAAGACGGGCTGCCCGTCGTGAACCTACCCGAGGACAACACCACGCTGAAGCACCTTCTGGTCCAGATCTATCCCGGGTCTCAGAGAGACGAACAAGTGCTCGAGTCGGAGGCATTTATAAAGGTGGCAATCGCCGCGCAAAAATACGACATGCAGTCTGTCGATGCGAGGATGAAGAAGTGGTTTGCTGGTTCGCAGATCATGCATCACGATCCTCTCCGAGCATACGCCATTGCCGTGTACCTCCACTGGGACAGCGTTGCCAAGACCGCGGCTATGAACACGCTCAACACGCCTTTTCGCGATCTGCATTACGCCAGCGAGCTCAGATACCTGAGTGCCGCGGGGTACCACAAACTTTTGGAATACCGCTTCAGGTGCGAAAATGCGGTCGCAGAGGCGCTGAAGCTGGACAGAGTTATGGACCACCTGAACGTTGATGCCGGGGATCGTAGATTCCTCGGTGAGTTTATCGATAAAATCAGGGTAAAGGCGAAACACCAGCCAAGGGGTTGCGTTGTCTTTGAGGATGGTATACTTGACAGCATGCTATCAAGTTCGGAAGCCGTAATTCAGCCGTTGACCAGGTTTCGACTGATCCTTCGCCGTCGCAAAGATATCGCGGCATCGATCGATGAAGCCGTTGCGAAGGTTTTTCTCCTAGTCCTCATCTGGCGCACAGTGGGGCTAAGTGTCTCACAAAGGTTCCTTTGGAGATAAATAATCACTTCAGGCAAGAGGATCAGAGCACGCAGAAAATCAACGTGACGAACAAGATCCTCCGTAAGAAGGCTCGGAGTCGGTAACTTTACCGCTATCAGTCAAGTTGCCGCACAGGCGAATATGCTTTTTGCTGAGCGAAAAGTACGCACAAAGCATTGCAAAGTTCTTTCTCCTTTTATGTCGGAAACAACATGCTGTGAAATACAAAAGCTTGTTCAATAAAAAATGTACACTATCAGCAATTAAAGATCCAGATAAGCATTGCACACACAGTACCCATATTTAATCCTCATCATCGCCAAGAACATGTTTTGGAGTAGCATCGCTAGGGTCATTGCCAGAGGATGCTGCACCGGTAGTCGGTACGCGAGTGTACCAGTTCCCGTTCGCAGTGAGCGGCGTGCGGAGCTCAATGGCACCGGGTCCGTCCTCGCCTAGGGCCATTGAACCTTGCACACGCGGAGCAGCATTGCGGCCGCTTGTTTGGTACAGATGGATGAGGAGGTTGATGAAGAAGTAGAGTGTGAAGGAAATGCTGGGAMATTCTTTGTTGGTACCGGTCGTATACCAATGCAAGATGGTCAAACTGACCTGTACATGATGAGGGTGTAAGTAACGTGGTCCATGCCATGATTGTGCACGTTTTCCAACTCTTCATCCGTCGCGGACATGAATAGCAAGCTAGATACATCTCATTAGTCCCCGCAGGGATACTTAAGAAATATCACCCACCCAGACGAGACAAGTAACTGTATGCGATTGAGTAGGGGAAGCCATCTCAAAAAAAAGTTACGTACGAAAGGTGGCACGTGTCTGAATGCCCATATCGTCTTTTCTTTCTTACTTTGCTGTAGCGCTGGTCGCTCTTCGTGGAGGGTGTGATCACTATTAATTTCGTCATCTGTTGTCGACATGACCATTCCCGGAGGTTGAGGAATGGAAGGGGACGGCAAAAAGCAGATTTCAATAATTCTAGCCAATCCGGCAGTCATAAGTGTATATCCAAACATTGCGTGAACCTACGCATGGAATGAATCATCGATATGACAGTCATATATATTAATATTATGTACCTTCGTAGATATCATGAGGGCTTGTGCGTGGTCTGACATTGCCCAACCAGTGAGGATGATGCTATTCACAAGTCAGCTTGAGAGGTCAGATCACTACGTCGAACGAACATAATAGCGGGTACAACATTCCGCTGATGCTAAAAATGAGCTTATCTCACGTTGTGCCGGTGGAATGTACGCACCTGGTTGTTTCTCGACAGAAATATACCCAGCATACCCCCAGCCCACCCTAGATCGAGTAAGCTACTCGGATGCGATACGAAACTCGGATGTCACGTACATAGGATCCCCAGGGTACTAATATGCATCAGCTATACATTAAAACCTGTTCTCAATGAACACGTACGTGTGTTGCAAGTCCTTGGCTGACCAAGAACCTCCATGATGCTCGGTGAATGTGTTTACTTGGGCGGAGTCAGAATATGTCTAGAACGGGAAAAATAGTGATGGTACCTATACCCTAATCGAAGCAATCTTGGATTCAAACAGAAGTAATACAGATAACTGGTAAATTACCCATAGCATTATTACCCTTGGAGAAGGTGAATGCTTGGATTGACGGTGCATGGAAGGATCAAGCTCACCATGAATCCCACCACTCTGGGCTACGACCCCTGTTTCTCAACCAGGCCTCACCAGAAAGTAATAAAAGTGCAACGAGTGTCCCATAAGCGATGAAGCCGCTACCCATAATATAATGAGCCAGACATTGACCTGTCATGTGTTRAACTTGCGCATATAAATGAATGGTGACGCAACCAACCTAAATGGCCACCCCGGCAAAACCCTCCCATTACAATGGCACCGAACAGCATCTGCACCCAACCAAAGATTGGATAAGTTTTTCCAAGGGTTCCGTGTGCGAGGACGGCATATGGTCGCCATGTCTTTTCATGTATGTGAAGCTTAAGATAGATGCCTAGGCTCAGCTGAAGCAAGACAGGCACAAGTAAAAAGTTGGAGAAATGGCCGTGGGCAGATGGTGGGAAGGCGCGTCCACCATGAGAATGACCAAGGATGTACCCAGCGAACGTAAGTGCAAAACCTGTACTCTGTTTCGCCATCAACTGATGAACTCTGAGTTGGGCTAGGATTGCGCACCTGAAGTGGGACATGCCACCTGCTTTTCGCGAGGCCTAGAACCATGCCTATGGGGAAAAGAATACCCCAGACTGTTACCTGGAGAAACATGTGTATCCAAAGAATGGAATCGATGGGTGCATTTGCTTCTTCCTCTGAGATTTCATCGTGGTGGGTGTGGGCAAGGACTACGCTGAGGGATGCCAGAAGCACGACGGCCGTGCTCAGAAAGCGCTGCGCCATCGGTCGGGAGAAATGCGGCGTCGTAAGCGTGGGACAACGGATGACACCAAAACAGAAATGAATGTCAAATTTGGAATGTCCGAGTCGATGCTCGTCCGGTCGCGGCTTCGGTATTTTCCCCGGTTCGTCCACCTGCGCACGTTCATCCACCGTCCCGCAATGAACTGGTCAGCCTTCGTCTTGACGTCCATCTCATCCGACACAGATCCCACCATCATCCTCAACTTCGATACCGCCAAGTATATTTTCAATGTYGGAGAAAACACCAACAGGGCTTTTCTCCAGAGCAGGTATAATTGGAAGAGAACGAAGGCGCTTTTCCTGACCCAACTTGGAACCCAACGAGCGGGGGGTTTACCCGGTCCGTTCCCTGAAAGCTGTTTTGTTTCCCCATAGCTGAATGTATCAGATTCTAGGTCTGCTGATGACGTTTGCGGAAGGTGGGGCTTCGCAAGTCAAGGTTGTTGGGCCRACAGGAACCCTTCATCAGCTTGCGTCCATGCGCATGTATCTGTTCCGGTTAGTGTCTTGTGGGTTCCGTATGCCCTTGTTCTGATTCGCGGGTAGGGATACCATGCGTGTCGAAGCGAYAGAAGCCCACCCTATCATGTCGTCAGCTCCTGAACCCATCTATAAGGATGGRCATATTACAGTTTATGGCATCCCTCTCTCGCAGTCTTCTGCAATTGAACAAGACATTCATCTCTTGGGTCCAGAGGATGTCTCACTGAAACGAAAACGGAGTCCAACCCCAGATCGCCCCTCAAAACGCGCCGTTGCCTCATCTGAAGAAAAAGAAGACCTCAATCCAACTCTTGACCAGATAAGGTCAACTCCAGGGTTTTCTCCGAGAACCTTGTCCGGCAGTCTTGCCCAAGATTGGAGGTCATACTTGCTCGACGTGATGTTTCCTGCAGATAAAAAGCATGAAAACGTGATCACCAGTAAAAAAATGAAGGAAGAAAAGTTTGCCAAGCAAAAAGAAAAAGGAAAGGGGAAGAGCACAGAATCTCAGGTGGATGCCCCTAAACTAGGTTAGTAGTAACACGTCCGTCTATGTTATCTGACGCAAATCAATGCCAGAACCTGACCCGGAACCGTCTGGCGACGTGTGTTTTGTCTCTGGCTACCTTGCGCGTTAAGCTGACCGATCATCAGATTGACTCCTACAGGCGTGCTCGCGTGCCGGGAGGCTTCATTGAGCATCTTCCGGCCTTCTCGTACTCGGGTACTGGAACGCCCGATGCTCCTCCGACGCTTGCGTATGTAGTCGTTGGGCCTCGCATACGGGGAAGGTTCGACGCCAAAAAGGCAAAGGAATTGGGCATACCCAATGGTCCTATGCGCAAGCAGCTCATTAAGGGAGAAACGATCACCTTCAAAAGAACAATTCAGACGATCGAAGATGGTGCCGTGCGAGAGATAGAAGTAGAGCGGACGGTTAGGCCAGAAGAGTGCGTTGGCGAGAGTGATACGCCAGCTGTAAGYGCATATACTGGCCATTTTTCAAAACTGACACAATAATAGGTCGTTCTAATTCTAGACGTCCCTTCGCCCGCATACATTCCGTCTCTCCAATCTTCATTTAATGAACCGTTTTTCGCAAAATTCAAATCACGGAGTCCTGAACATAGAAAAGAACATGTTGTTCGAAGCATATACCATATTGTTGGAGAAGGCGTACTTGAAGATGAGCGATACATCCAATTTATGAGGAGTTTTGAGGAAGATGATGACCCTGTCCATGTACGTTTTCTCTATTCTTAAGGCAAATGGTTAAACGCAGTGTAGCATCTCGTCGCTTCACGCAAGCATTGCCCAGATTTAGTCACATTCACTAGCGCCGCATTCAACCAGCTACGGTTGAATCAGCTGGATACACGTATATTTACTATCCCAAAATTCTCCTTGCAACCAGCGAAAGACATTTCTGGTATCAGTTCCCTTACCCTTCTTTTCTACCTACTGATCGTCAATGTATCAGCCATTCAAAATCTTCCCCCTTCAGTCCAACCCATGGTAGGCAACCAAACCGTCTCGATGCATCCATTCAAACCACCTGTCATCGAAACGCCTGTACAAGACAAATTCCACCCAGCGATGAAAGTAAACGAACCTGTAAATCTGCCACAATGGACTGCCAGAAAGTTTAGAACTGTCAAGAAGGGTGTGGCGAGTGCTCTCAACCGCAGTCGGAGTCGTAGTACAGGAAGTGGAAGCGAGAGCGATTGCACACCTAGTTTGAGGAGAGGAAGAGATGTTGGTGTACTGCCTCTTGGTACAGGGAGTGCTGCGCCATCCAAATACCGCAATGGTACATTTGTCCGCTCTTCAGCCCTTTGCAATGTGATTGACCCGAAWTTTTCCAGTCTCTAGTACCTTGATATCCATCCCAGATTGGGGAAACGTCCTGCTCGACGCCGGAGAAGGAACATGGGGTCAGCTTGTGAGACAATATGGCCAAGGGCAAGGACCAAAGGCAGCCGGAACCGCAAAACGAGCAATCGATACAGATGTGTGGCAAGTGTTGCGGGACTTGAAGTGTATCTTTATCTCGCATATACATGCGGACCATCACATTGGTCTAGCCACTATCTTGGCGAAGAGAAAGTTGGTTAGTTTCTTCGCCATTGTAGTATACCAATCGTAAGCTGACGCACTGACCATAGCTTRACCCACCACCAACAGATCCGCTGTACCTCGTGGGCACTCGACCGTTACATCTGTACCTTCGCGAGCTGTCAGACTTGCAGAGTTTGGGTATCGCCATGGATCCCGCTGTTGGAATTGAGAAGCCCAGTTTAGGCTCGGATGTTGTGACGGTCATGAGTGAGGCATTACACTGGAAGCAACCGGATGCGTATCAGACAAGTGGCTTGTGGCGGATCGGCGGGACTGAGCCATGGCTGGACTTGCAAAGGCACGTTGCTGGTTGCTTTTAGTCTCTTTTGCTAATCACATAAACACTCAGATCAAAAGTGCTAGCCGTTGAGTTGTGTCGTTCGCTCGGGCTACGAAGTTTATATACTGTTGATATGAATCATCGGACGAAATGCTACGGCCTGATCATGAAACATCTTGATGATTGGAGTATAGCGTACGTAGTGTCCGTCTCTCTACATCGTTCGTACAAGCTAAATCTCTGCAGTTTCTCCGGTGATACCCTTCCGACCAGCGCGCTCGCTTTGGCAGGCAGGAATTCAACGCTGTTGATACACGAAGCGACAATGGCTGATGACCAGGAGGCGCTTGCGCTCCAGAAAGCCCATAGCACRTTCAGGCAGGCTGTTTCAGTAGGAAAAGCGTGCGTTCTTTTCTTCAGGCCTAGTAGCCGATGCTCACCGTGTGCAGAATGAATGCTGAGCACATCTTGCTCACTCACTTTTCGGCTCGATATCCCAAGATGCCGCCGATCGAAGCAGGCACGGCTACGCCGGATGACGATCCAGCTACTCTTGATTATTCCAACAAGGAAGATTCGCGGGGTAGAGCACGAACTCCTCCAGGCGCAATTGCGAGGAGACAAAGGCCTGTCATTGCGGTCGCATTTGACCATCTAAACATGACAATTGGTGAGATGTGGAAGATAAACCACTATTTGCCGGCGATTGAGCAGAGCTTTGTGGATACRCTTGAGGAAGGAGACGAGGAGATGGACGAGAGCGGGGCGCGGGAAGTTGCGTAGTATTGAGGCTCGTATCTCAGATCTTGCATTAAACTGGTTATTAATTTATGATTATGTAGTGTGGCAAAGTGCTACGATTCGACAGCTACGTTAACAAGGGCTCGTGCGGTGTGAGTTACTAGTTGAGTACAGTGATKGTGTTACCTTATACCTATCTTGGCCAACTCCCACGGCATTACGGTAGGCATAGCCACTTGTTCAATTCATTATTCT
>JNHV02000187.1:0-29134 GCA_001691785.3 Amanita brunnescens Koide BX004 | reverse complement strand
AAGCTTGGCTTCCCTGACTGTTTGATCGATCTGCGAAAGGCGACCCATCACTCGTAGCGATCGCCAACCCCGATCCTTCACCGCCCAATTCCATAAAACATAGATCCTCTACCCCAGCACCGTTCCGACGGAACGTCACCATCGAGGACGACAAGAAGCGGATATCGTACAAGGCTACGACACCCTTTGTCGATTCCGTCGCGAACAAGTTGCCTGAGTGTAATTTTGCTATTGCTGAAATTGGCCCGATTGGAGGCCGCAAAGGATGGTGTCGTCAGTGACGGCCATCGATTGGATGGGAGGATCTTGCGAAAAAGGTCGATGTTGTCGGACGTCCCGTAGTTTTACTGTAGAGTCTAGGGGGAAAGGATGCTTTTTCCTGGAGAGATGATCCCTGTTGCGGTTATAGCTCGTGTATGCGAGCGGAGTGATGCGCGTGGCGGCAGGCGTCGCTGTGGCTGTGGCTGTCTCAGCGGGGAGGTCAGCGGGGAGGATTTTAAGTGTAAAGTCTATGCCTGCGGTGAGCAGCACGCGAAAGGAGGGAAAGAAGCGGAGGGAGGAGACAGCGCTGGGGTGGGGTTTTGACTGGCTGGGATAGATGTACACTGAGCCATCAAGGTGGCCAACGGCGTACTGCGTAGAGTCTGGAGGGACGTCTGGGCTGGGCCAGAGTACTGCTGGACATGTTTGTGGGCAGAATGCCGAGTTCCGAGTCCGTGCATAAAGCAGTGTAATTGAAAATTCCCACTGACTTTCCAATCGGTAGTATCCCTGCAAGAGTGAGCAGGCGCAGAGAGATTGCAGGCGACTGATCATGTTGTGGATCTTGGTGAGCTCGACGTTGGTGTCAGAGACAAAGTTGACCTGGTCGCGGTTGCGACAGTCACGGCATTGAGCTTTGCATGGACAGATTGAGCCTCCCCGGTGCCGAGCAGCCAGCAGAGCCGCTTTCAAGTCGCCCTGCGCAGTAGCAGACGCGCCTCCAGGCCTCGCTCATGAGTCACCTTGCTCCCCTCGACTCGTGTGGACCGTTTTTGGCCGCTTGACGATTCCCATTCTTTCGCGGCTGTATCAGATCATGTAGGGATATGAGAGAAAGCGGCCGAGTATCTAGATTCTAGAATGAGATGGTTACCTAAGTTCTATATCGGGGGCTAAACAGGGTTCGCGATATGAGGAATCTCGGGGCGCTTAATTGGCTGTCGTTCTGTGCTATTGCATTCCTTGACAAGAACCACGCTCTACGATGTTTACRGTTACTTTTGTGAGTCGACCTTCCGAGGGCGTAGCGCTTTTTGTCATTCACACATCTACAGATTCGACATGGCGAGTCCGAGGATAATTCGGTAGATGCGCTGCTTGGCCCGTGGAGTGCCGAATATTGACATTGAGCTTTAGAAATCCATTTGGGCAGGCTGGAAGGATGCGCCGTTGTCGGAACTAGGTGCGTCGGATTAATTATTGCTCAGCGCTCGATAACATCAGGTGCAGGCGTCAGGGTAGCGGCACCATTCCTATACCTGCCTACTTATTCACGTTCTRTTGTAGCAAGCGGCAGCTCTCGGATCATCATTCTCCTCTGTACCGATCACTGCATTATACGCATCGACTCTTAAACGGGCCTACTCTACCGCTGTTCCCGTCCAACAATACCAGCCTAAGCAACTCGAACTCAGTGCCAAGCCCGATCTTCGGGAGCAGCACTTTGGTATAGCCGAGGGACGCCGATGGATGCCAACGCATCCGGCTATTGAAGCGGCCATGTCCAGCCCTAACCGTGACGAAGCCCTCCAGAAAACTATACTTGACTTAGCCGCCCAAGATATCTTCCCCGTCATCCCTGACCGCAAACACAAGTTTCCTGAAGGCGAATCATTGGACGACTTGGCAATTCGCGCTAAGCGGGCATTGAGGGAATGTGTTTTGGCCCACTTTACAGAGTATGTCGCAAACGGTGGTAAAGAGGATGTTCATGTTGTCGCTGTGAGCCATGGTCTGTGCATAAGCGAAATGACGGCTGCGCTCGTTGCGCTTGATCCCCAAGCAGATCATGCCAAGTCATATAGAGGACTTTTGAATACTGCGTGGATAAGGGCTGAGATAAGCGTCCGAGTATGTTACTTTCGGATGAGCATTCCCGCTTGTGTATTTGACCTTTCTCTTATCCAGGAATCATTTACTGGCCCGTTTGACGTGTCTAATCCTGCCCCCTTGGAAGTCAAGGTGACACACTTCAATAATCTCGATCATCTTAAAACACTGGTAATTCAAGTCCACTTGTCGTTGTTTTTTTCTGATCTTTGCCCGCCTATCCAGGATACGGCTGCAGAAGCGGAGTTGGATGATGCCCGCAGATTCTTTGCTGGGGCGACCACAGTCAGAAATTAAA
Source organism: Amanita brunnescens Koide BX004 (assembly GCA_001691785.3). NCBI lineage: Eukaryota > Fungi > Basidiomycota > Agaricomycetes > Agaricales > Amanitaceae > Amanita > Amanita brunnescens. Next base: position 26,745 of record JNHV02000187.1, on the reverse strand, counting down.
TGTTACCCGGCCTGAATAAGGTTTGTCCATTTGGGTTGGAGGCTTTGAGTATCTTACCATAGTCATGAAATACCGGATTATTTAAGTCTGCCCATTCCTGAGAGTCTCGAGCTAAAGATTTGCGCTACTATTGAATACAAGCTCGTGGTAAGTCCATTCGACGCCTTCAATCGTCCAAACCCCATTGGTTTGGCTCGGTGTTCTGTAACAACTACATGTTTATTTTATTGTGTAACGGAGATAAGATAAACGCGACTCCTGACGGCCATCATTTATATTTATAAGACGGGCATCTGGTCATCGATTTAGCGTGTACAGTTCTCATGTCAATCCCATCGTTTCTTTTACCTTTCCTGAATCATGTCTTGGCAAAGTTATTTATTCAGCTCCTTAATACTATTATCATCGAGCTTATCATCTGTGCAACAGAACCATTGAATATCAACTACCTCGCATACAACATACCCTAACACATCTGCGAGTATGCGATATAAATGTTAAGGGTGAGGTACTAGCAACTAATGACCTGGTTCGCTTACCAAGTCGTGCAGCGACGACTATGATGATTTTTGCCTATCGCATGAGCACCTGGAGTAAAAAGTGACAAGAGAGCCTTGCATTCTTGCACAGTGATTGCGCCGTGCCTATTATGCTACATTGCGCAGACGCGGGTGAAGTTTTCACCGTGCCCATGGGATTGGTTTAAAAGGACAGTCATTGGAGAAGTGCTGAAATCCCCCTTGACAAGCATTGGCATAGCAAGACAAGGCCCATGCGGAAGTAAAAGTAAAAGAGAGGGGATCTGCACTCTTTGTACAGATAAGCGGTACAGGCCCGGTGCATACAGACAAGTTTTGCGATGCAGGACATTCCATGGAAAGTGCATGGGGAGGTCCATATGAAGAATAATTGACTGGGGAAAAGATCGACGTACGTACATTCCAGTTCTAATCAACTCAGTGGGCTTCTTGGCTTCCATGAAAGAACAAGCCGCTCCTGGAAACTCCGCGCTGCTGCTGTTTGGCCACTTAGAACGGAGAAACCTGCGCCTGTGATTTTGGCAATGATACAAGTGTCAACTAGCACATTGCTGAAGGCTATTCCGTTCTGAGTGCTTGTTGATGCTGAAGTGTTGTATTTGGGGAGCTTGCGTTTGTCTGACAGTGTAAAGAGCGAGTGTAAGAGTCCTGAGCTAAAGACTTGCGCTATCATCGACTACAAGCTCGTAGTTAGTCCTTTCGACCCCTTGAATCGTCCAAYGCACCGTGGAGATCACTATTTATTGGTAATCCATGTCATTGCATGGCTATGTAAATTTCGCCTGARGATTTTGATTTTCATCGGTCGGAAAAATCCGAGCCAAATCAGACTGGTCGCACGAGCACAGAAATGACMAACTCCGAGCTTCACATCTACACGGCATTAACTGTGCCAACTGTAACATCTCATSCATCCATCAAGACCGTTCAATGGACTCCAGATGGCCAACTGTGCCTCACTACGAAAACGGCCGCATACATCATGGTACGCTCCGCGACGGGTTTGTGGAGAAAACTTTCTCACTTTTCAAGGGTTGGGCTAGACTCCGGACCATGGGATTAACTTTGACACAAGTTCTGTCGTCCGACCATCTCTAAGTGCCAAAGACAAAGATGTTGGAAGCACAATCGGGTGGTTCAGAACCGTCATCCAGGTTGACAAGGCAGATCCATTGAAATGGCCGGAACATTCCCAAGGTACGTGAAGTATATTTTTATTATATGATATGGATACTCAAGTAACTCGCGTGCAAGGAAGAATGGGGAACGTTATCCTTGGGATCGATGGATTTGACGTTATGTGCTGTYGTGTTTTCGCCTAGTGGATTATCGTTGGACGCGGGGTGAGCATTCTCGTTTCCGGGATAAGGTCCACAGTGCTAACGTGAATCAGCTGTGTCGCCGCTACGCTCACCTCGAACATGGATCTTTGTATATGGGCACCCGTTAAGAACAGTCTCAAAGGCGAGTGGAAGAATGTAAGAGAATCATATCATCACCTTGTTTCCCGGCTTACGATTTAAAAAAGTTATTCAATGTCACACCTTTTCTACTGGATCATCTACAATCTTCCGAGATGCAAGAATCAGACAACAAAACTCCACTTGTGTTGAAAGCTCAAATAACGAGTAATTGCCTGTTGCACCAAATATGACTACGTACTCACTACACATAGGCACTACTTGGTCACAACAGTGTGATTTTGGATATGCGCCAAGCCCATTGGTCGATGGCTCCTTACTTGTGGCGGGCAATCGGGCGGGTTCTTTACTATTCTTCAGGTGAGACTCTCGTCTAGCCTCTTTACCATTACCTCACTTTGATGCAAGGTTTTCTCCGGCAACTCAAAGTATTGAGGTCATCAACATGTTAGATGTATGCGACAGGTGGGTAACGCATATAGCCATYACCCCATGGAAAACGACGGAACAAGGTCAATGTCAGTATTTTCCCCCACGTATCCGGGTCTACGCTGATAATTACATTCAAGGTGRATCATTTCTGACCTATGGAACAGCAGATGGCTCGATCGGAGCTGTTAAGATTACGCAGCAGCTCTCTTTCCCAACATCTTCATCTGAATTGTTTGAGCCTCCACAATATGCAATCGGTTTGATAACTGAACGATCTTCGGCTTGGATTTACGAGCCAGATTACTCGGGTATCACTGCTCTTCAGTGGATCAATACCTCTGATGATGATGTATGTTTCTGTCTCTCTATTCNTGTTAATCGAGCTTTGTACAGTATATTCTGGTTCACTGTACCCCAGGATTAGTACACTTGCATTATCCGACATCTCAGATCTCAACCAGGTCAAATCTSAGTTGGCAGACACACTCGATTAGGTTGAAGACCTATCGTACTTCTACTGCGTCATCCGCGCTTCATCCACCATCAGGAATCACCTATGTCCCAATACATGACCGGTTGATCATTGCACTCTCTGATGGGTCGATTAATGTCTTGCACGGATTACGTTCTGGCCATCCTCAACTGATGGACGATGGCGAGAATTCATCACTTGAAGGAGAAGCTGTTCAAGATCCACGGACGGGTTCATATTTATCAGCAAACGCACGATCTATATTTGCACTCACAGAACGAGGCGAGGTAGACAAGCATGACCTGCATAAGATAACTGGGATGACGGGCTATGATCCCGATGGTGGAGTACTTGTGTGGTCATATGAGTATGTGCTTGAATCTTCCTCTCAAACACATCGATTTATGAGAGAGTTAGAGTGCATCGACCTGGTGATTTYAGTTATAAGCACGACGCGAAGCAAAAGAGTGTGCTTGTCGTTGCGAGCTTGTGGGATTCAGCAAGCGAGGATATTCTACTGCTTGAATGGGAAAAAGTGCTTAGTCGCGTCAAGGCCTGTAAGTCGGATCCTCTTCAGCAGGCAATGATGTTGACCTTTRCTGGTATAGCATTGGGACGGGCGCCACTGGACATCCTACGACCTATCCTATTTTCAATGCGCAGTGGAAAGCGATTGAACCTGGTGCACGGGAAGGCCTTGGAAGTGCTTCGCCGAGGGCTCACTGATTCGGATGRTATGATGTTAGATATAGATCCCGGATTGGGCCGAAGCACATGGAAAGGGAAAGCTCGCGCAATCGTGTCTGACAATAATGATAAGAACCTCAGAGAAGGCTTCAGGGCAAGCATCTCAAAACATCTGTTTGGATGGGATACCGTTGCAACTTGGAGGGTCAAACTAGGATTAGCTGATTATATCTGGGTAAGTGCTCATCAGTACCCTTGACAAAACTATTGGTGAATTCCTCTTCACTACGTGATAGAAATGGTCAGATAGCACCGAAAAAAAGGCAGCATGCGGGGATATTGCTCAAAGTTTGTTAAATGCGATTACACATCATCTTTATAAGACGCTGGTGAGACATATGTTAATCATCTCAACGTTTCTCACTCGTGAGTCCCTGATACAARCAATGCGATAATGGATCTGTTGAACTTTGCGCACAGCGTCTGATGCGCCATTTGCGCATCGTTTATCCGTCATTGTGCAGACCTTGTCGGATGACGTACGATCTCCCGACTTAATGACAGATGCGCAGCAGCTCTTGGACTCTGTGAAAAATCTTCCGATAGAAGAAGGGGCACTGAAGGAAACATGTCCCGCGTGCCAGGTAGAGGTGCCTCTGGCGGACGTGAGAAGGGCGGTATGTTCCAACGGACATGTTTGGAGTACGCGCATACTTCTGTCCTTGCAATGATTCCGAAGCCTAACCCCATTTGTTCAGCTCGGTGTTCTGTAACAACGTTCATTTTGTCGACCCCGTTTGTACGGACATGCATTGGATGTAAGAGGAAGGCGTTCATGCCTCCTTCCATCAACAACGGAAAAGAAGAAGGGAGGGTTCAGCACCTACCTGCGCCGGCAAAAGGTCCAATTGTCCACGAACTATTAGAGGCTTCCCGACGGTGTTTATTCTGTGGGAACATGTTCGTTTGTATTGTGTAATGGAGATAAGATAAACGCGTTTTTCGGCGATTCCCGAAGTATCATTTATAAGACGGGGCACGACCCCGGTCATCGATTCAGCGTGCATAGTTTTACAGCTCTCAGTTCAATCCCATCGTTTCTTTTACCTGAATCATGTCTTGGCAAGGTAACTTATTCAGCTCCTTAATGCTGTTCTCATCGGGCTTATCATGTTCTATCTGTGCAACCGAATCACTGAATATCAACTACCTCGCGTACAGCATACGTTGACACCAACCTCGTTGGAAGTGGAAAAGTTACCAAAGCCGCAATTCTAGGTCAGAAAGGTGGCGTTTGGGCGTCGAGTCCTGGCTTCACCGTGAATTCTGTTTGCCAATTCTGATATCATGCTCTAATGTTTGAGTCAGTTGTCTGCTGAGGAGCAAAAGGCGGTTGTCACTGCCTTTGATAAACGCGACCAGATTCTAGCTTCAGGTCTGCGACTGGCCGGCCAGAAGTACTTCGGCATTTCAGTTGATGGCTCTGTTATCCAACTGAAGAAAGGGGTATGTGGTTCTTCGTATCTTGTCTGGCATTATATGAAATCCTACGCGCGGCGTGAAGGCCGACGGAGCGGTTATAGCCAAGACCAAGCAAGCTATWATTGTAGCCGCCTATCAACTTCCGTTACAATCGCCAGAGACGACTGTAGTTGTGACGGGGTTGGCAGATTACCTGATAAGTGCTAATTATTAGATGTGGATGCACACGAATGTGGATTGTGATCTTTACGTCGCTCGCCTATGGATTATCAATTACGTGTTGTCTAGTAGTACCGTATGTCACGTCATGTCACGCCCGCCCTGGCGGTTGTTCTGTCATTGCGGCAACCGCGTATATCCTGGAGATAGAGCGCAGGTCAAGCAACGAGGCATCCCAAAACATGTCCCAGCAGCAATACAAGCTCTCGATCACAGTCTTATACACAGGTGTCAAGGCGACSCAGTACTTCTCGAAGTTGTCCCGGGATGCCGTGAATCGCCTGAAGGAAGATCTTAGACTGTTAAAATTTCCCTTGCCAAAGTCGGACAATGTCAGCTTTATCTCTCATGGGTGCATGGGTGCGTTTTGGATAGCTTCTCTGGAGAGCGTACGTGAAAAGCTTGCTATCCTGTGTCCCATCAAATCTTACAACCTTATAAGCAAATATACTACAGTCTACGCCTGGCATTAGGTCAGACCACCTACGATAGTGGCGTTCACGAAGCGCGGGATTCGCACTATCATGAATTGGCAATGTACGTTGATTGTCGCCGTATTCGGTTTTTCGGTGCTACGTCTGCGTTTCCAGAAAGGATATTCTATTTAACAAAAGGTGGTTTTGTCCACCCGGTTGTCTTGTTCACAACGTTGACTCCTTCACTTTGCCCTTTGACCTTGGCAATAAAGTCCGTATCGTGATCCCGCGATGGCGCGAAAGTCGACTTTGAGCGACCCTCAGGCCTCATCGGCGATACGTAAAATCACCGATACTCAAGCGGAATTGATATTCCAACTGGAGAAATCGAAATCGCTTGCCACTCTACCTCCAATGCCAACGCTACCATTTCGGACACAATCGAACGCCTCAATGCATGGGCAGCTGCCGACTGCTCCTCGGAATACGTTGGAACCGAAACAAACGCAGGGAGATATGCAGGCAACAAGTCAGGCTGCTCAGGAGAAAGTACCATCTCTGCAACAGCAAGCCACTCGTCGCCAATCAACGTCGCAGAATCAGAATCATGTATGGTGAATTGTATAGTTTTATGCCGAACTCAATCGTGACATCAGCAGGAGGTCATTTCTACTCAATCACGGTCAGCAGAGTCATCCACCGCCGTCAAACGTCGAGCGTCACAGGATAATCGGAGTTCCGGGGCATATGAGAGTTCTAGCTCAAAGAAGCGTGTCAGGACAAATTTTGACGGGATTGAACCTACGGAATCGAATTTGGGGCCAACTACGGGGGCATCAGACGGCGTTTCACCATGGGTGGTAATGCAACGTGCGAATCTAATCAATAACTTTAGCACGACCTCTGCGACGGTGACCGCACCCCTAGAGTCATCAACTAAGGCGATGCCAGGACAGAGCCAGGGTCAAGGGCTGGTAAGGCATTCTCAAGTCCTATATCGTTGCCGCGCCATCTCATTTCGTTTAATTCTAGGCTCCGATTGCAAGATCCGCGCAAAGCCTCGTAGTGGGCACGACGCAACATGCTCAGTCTCCGACTGCACCTCAGGTTTATCAGAGTTTACTTAAAACGCAGTTGAATCGCCAACCAGCGGGGACGTCGGGTGAGTTGATTACGTTTTCTGCGACCATAATATCGTACACTCAACCGCACAAGCACAACCTCAACCAGGTCAATCTACGCAAGCTCAGATACAAAGATCACAGCATGTGATTAATCCTGTTGTCGCGCAGTCCGCGAACGGTTCCATCTCTCGAATGGTGCCCTCGGCACCTTTGGCCCAGCGAATAAAGACGCCTCTGCCCTCGCAGCAAACACAGTTTCGAGACCAACTTCAAAGTCAACMTCAATCTCCTTCAAAGAACGGCCCTGTTTTTCAAAACGCAGTTTCTGTACAGCTAGCTCCACAATCACAATCCCAGTCCTCGCCAGGGTTAGTTTCTGCCCGAACTTCCTCAACAGCAATACCCCAACAAGCCCCGACAAGTCAAATGCCAAGCAGGCCTCCGGCACTACCACAGCGATCAAATGTTACAAGTGGAACGATGACGGTTACGCCTCAACCTCAAACACAGGCTTCTGTGACAGCGTCCACTCAGCAATCACAACCTCAATTAACTTCCCAGATACGAAAAGAGATACCGGTACAACAAGAACCCATGCCATCAGCTGTAGTCTGTGTAGCAGCAGGGAAGGCCCAGGTCCCGCCGCAGGCTCAGGTCCAGACTCAGAACCTTGTGGCTTCGACCGCAGCTAAAAGGCCATATCCCTTTGACAACGAGACAAGTCGCGGGGCGAAGGTCCCGTTTGGCAGCCCAACCAGCGCTGTGGAGGCTAAGCGAGTCAAGACTGACCCTGCGGGGGACACTTTGGCACAAACGTCTGCTAGTAGTTTGACTGCGCCAGCTCCGAACCCTGCCAGTACCAAAACGACGATATCTTCAAGTTCGAGCGTGCCTGCGGTTGTATGTTACTTAATGCGTACTTTTGCCTTACTGCTCACCTTCTCGCCAGCCTGCAACGCCATCTTCTCGATTTGGACCCTTATCATGGTCTCCTTCACACCAAAGTAATCATCAGCCGAGTTCTATCCCGAAGCCGGCGGCAGAAAAGCCGGTGGATAGTCAAACAGTTGCGTCAGAAGTGAAGGCGCTTGAAGAGCACCTTGTAACTATTCGGAAGGTTCTCAATGAGTACCTGAAACAGGAACAGAAGCTTTGCCAACAACTGCAGCAAACCGATCCCGAGAGTCATATCTCGCAGATTCACCGCAAAGGCTTTCTGACCAGTGTTAACGGTAGGTCTTGGTCTACTTGAGAAAACCTTCACTCACTGAGATTCCTCTTCTAGAGCTGCGGAACAAAGCAAGTGAAGCGGAGGCTGAACGCAAAAAGGTCGAAGATGAGCTTAAGGAGGAACGGAAAGGTCGTGCGGATGTTGAAGAGCAGTTGCGAAGCAGCCTTTCGCAAAGTAACGGGAAGTTACTGAAAGAAGGGACGGCTCTAGCGGAACTTGAGCACGAAAGGAAGGATCGTGTGGAAGTAGAGGCGGCGCTAGGGAGGGAACGCAAAAGCCGCACTGAGGCCGAAGAAGAATTACAAACCGAGCGCAAGTACCGGGTGGAAATCGAAGAAAGATTACGGAAGAGTTGCGCCGACGTTGAGAAAGAGTTGGAAAATGAACGAACAAACCGAACAGTTCTCGAAGCAGAGCTCCAGAGCGAACAAAAAAATCGGGTAACGACCGAGGCAGAACTGCAATGCGAGCGAAGGAACCGGATGGAGGTCGAGGAAAAGTTCAAGACAGAGCAGACCTCCTGCATTGAGACAACCAAAGCGGCGCAGATGGAAGCCAATAAAGTGTTTCAGGCGTGTTGCATTCAGGCACAGCTTCGGAGTGAGGTAGAAGTGGGCAAGTTCGGATGTGAAGAACTCGAGAGACAGCTAGAAGATGAGCGAAAGAGGCGAGCTGAGCTTGAAGAAAATCTTAGTGAGGAGAGGCGGCGGCGAGCCGAAGCGGAAGACTTSCTCAAGGATGTCGAGCGAGAGTGCCGATCGCCGTTTGTCGTTCCAGCATTGCTGGAGGCATTTGCAACCATTTCAAGTGTCACCAGCCGGGTATTGGATGTAAATCCATGAATATGTACGTCCCTTCCTCCTTGTATGTAACCAACTAAATTGATAAAGTTTCAAAGGTTCCTTACCAATTACTATACATGAACAAGGCTATTTATTATGTAGCAGTATATAGCAAGCGATATCATATCCCCAACCATCATGTCTACGCCCTATATTTTAACCATCAATGTTCGATACCGCGAGGGCGCCAAAGCTACCCAATTCTTCTCCAGAACTTCACCCGATGCCAACGCGCAGCTTAAGCAGGACCTGCAAAAGCTCAAGTTTCCCACACCAGCCGAATGCAACATCACTTTCGTCTATCCAAGATGTATGAAGGCTACGTGGATAACAACCCTGACCAGCGTACGTATCACGAATTGTTCATCCTCGTGCGAGACATGACGCGGCGCTTGTTGTATGATACAGCCTCTGTACAGGCGACTGAAAACGCTAGTTAAGCAATCGGAATCACCAGGAATGTCACATTCTGGAGATTCGGTGAAGCCAAATCAGCTAGACATGTGCGTCTGCTTCCATCTGCACCTCATACGTTGCGGCTTTTACGTGCGTGGGGGCCGTGAAGAATGTTGCTGACAAAGCCTCGTTTTCATAGCGAATGGTTACATCTTCAAGAAACGTGCGTTCTTCACTACTTGTGTGCATATTCATTACTCCATCTGTGATAAAGTCCCCTCGACTCTGAGTCGAATGCCGATRATTACCTGAATCGTGGCTTGAGCGGCGCAAATCCACCTACTTCTCCCCGTGTGTTTCAAACCAGAAGCTTGAAAAGAGCTCACAAATATGCCAATGCAACGGCTGCGGATACTAGTAAGGACCACACGATGAGCACTTCGACTTCATCACACTCTCCGGATGGTCCGGTACCACCAAGTGCTCCGAAGCGTTTGCGGACAGGCGACGTAGAGGCCGATGGAAGAGCCAGGTTGCTTGGTTTGGCACTGCACGCTGGGCGGATATCAGTGAGTCCGCTTTTTGTTTTCTCCCACACGTACTTTTGATAGGTCTTCCTAGACTCCGCAAACGACGCCGCCCAACCCTTCTCCGGTATCTTTCCTGGAGAGAAAGGTGGAGCCTGGAAAGCAACCAAGCATTAGCCAATTGAGCACTTCTGTCCAAGGTGGCAGTTCAAAACCCACGCATCCCTCAGTATCCGAAGGACAAATCAAAGACGAAAAAGGCGCCGATGACACTGGCACCTCTTCCACCGTAACTACAAGGCAAGGTGTGCTGTTTGGACAAGAATCAAGCTAACATGCAGGATGGGGTTAGAATCCCACATCCAACAAATCCTACTTGGACTAGGGTTTCATTGGATGATCATCCAATGGAGCTAGAACGCCTGAGAATGCGTAAGGATAGTGGTATGATATGGTCTTTAACTAATGTCMACTTTTGTAGAAAACTCAGTAACCCTATATTTTCCACCATATGCAGGTCCTACTAATCCCGACCGCAAGGCCTCCAGCRGAGATGACTCTGGAGAGGCGCAGCAGCAAAGTAGTGATTCCGATGAGCCATCATCTCGTTTCAACCCCATCATCAGGGAATCCTCTCGTAGTAAGTATTAGCCTATACTCAGTGACCTTGAATAATACTTATTTAGAGAATTTGACACAAACGGAACACGAGGATGAAAGCGAGGCGCACCGCAAATTGCAAGAATCGCTTGCCAATGTCCAGCATGATCTGGATGTTTTGCGCTCCAAGCTATCTGAGGTTGATACAGAACTGAGAGCTGAGAAAGAGAAGCGAGAGGAATTGGAAAAGGAGCTGGATYGGGAAAGAAAGAAGCGCATTGAAGTGGAAAACATTCTGAACGATGTGGAGAGAGAATGTCGGACACCTTTTGTGGTACCAGCGATGATGGAAGCGTTTAAAACGATTTCTAAGGTTACGACTTGGACCGTAAATTCGACAACTTCAACATAACTAGGTCGCTAGAGATATCCTTGCACTGTCTGTACGTCGTACAATTATACCCACAGATAGACGTCCATTACTTGAACTGCAGAGCCCACCGGCTCAATCGCCTTTATTTTGCCATGGTATCGGAAGAACGTAATTGAWTTCAACATGTCATCGGGTGCGAGCAGGCACTTGAGGGCCTCACTCCTGAAGCAAGTGCCGAAGGCACATGCTCGCAGCTGGTACGCTACCCGTCGTGAGATTTCTTTCCTTTAGTTCTGGGAGGAAAGGGGACCCATATTTTTCTCACTCGCAGAAAAACACCCCCCGGAGCTAGCTGGAGACTGGCGTCGCCCTATTCCCAATCTCTGCCTGYCGTCCCCTAGTCCCAGGTAATGCGATCCTCTCGCCTGCCTATGGGTGGTGAGATCGAAAAGCTCGGGAACTGTTCACCGAGCCCTCCATTAATCAAGATATCGGGAAAAGCCGCAGATTGCCGAGTCGGCAAATACTCGTCTCGTTGACTGTCTGATTCTTGAATCTGGCAACACTTCTGTTTAGCATCGTTCGTCGTAGCACATACCTTGCGAAGGTTAAGAACCTATATGCAACAACATACCCATCAAGAGTGTTAAGTCTTTAACTACATGCTTCAAACCTTTATATTAACCATTCCCTCCACTCAAACAGACCAAAAAGCCTTTTCTCATGAAGGGAGATTAACCCCATACAAGGTCTTTGTCAGCATTGATCCGCCGTCTGCCCCGCTGGGAAGTATTGGCGACATCGCTGTGAAAACCCCATTTATGGCCGCTGTGGGATTGGTCTTGGAAAAACTTCGTCCAACTTCCGTAAAACGTTCCTATCACAGGTCACACAAACTTTATTACAGGACTAGACAAGAGTGGTTCTGTGTAAATCCCGAAGGTGATTGCCCTCGCACTAAGAAAAACAAGCCAACCACCGGGCACCCCCAGTTCGGGCTCAAAATTGTCCTGGATGATTATACGTTCACTTGGCGACAGTCATGTAGTTACTCCATTACTGGTTCAAGAGTATTTGAAAGCGAAGATGGTGAGTCCCTCACAGAAGCGCTCGCTGGTCGACAACGCACCATCTAATCCAGGTACTCCATCGAACCTGGCCCTCACACCTCAGAATCCCTCACAGAGCTGCTCACAAATTGACAATGCACCTTCCGATACAAGTGCCCTATTGGACTCCAAAAATCAAAACCCCGCCAACTTCTCCAGTTCAAATGTAATCAAAAGCTTGGAGGATGGTCCCTCACGGAAGCGTTCACAAGTTGACGACGCACAATCTGATGCAGGTACTCCATCGGACCCCGAACCTCAAAATGCTACCAACTCCGTTTCACATGTAACTGAATGCTTGAAAGATGGTCCCTCATGGAAGCGTTCACGAGTTGACGACGCACAGTCTATTGCAGGTACTCCATCGGACCCCGAACCTCAAAATGCTAGCAACTCCATTTCAAATGTAACTGAACGCTTGGAAGATGGTCTCTCATGGAAGCGCTCACGAGTTGACGACGCACATTCTGATGCAGGTGCTCTATCGAACCCCAAACCTCGAAATCCCTACTTATGGCTGTTGTCGGAGCATCACCGCTGGGTAGCACCACCTCTGTCCTTTGGTCCAGGAATGGATGAGCAAGGCTTCAAGAGTTGTTTAACAAAGTTGAAGGAAACAGAACACAAGCTTCAGGATGAGAGAGAGGCACGCCGCAAATTGGAAGTGGAACTGAGAGCGGAGAGGGAGAGGCGAGAGGAGTTAGAAGAAGCGCTGGATCGGGAAAGAAAGAGGCGCATTGAAGTGGAACAAGAGCTGGATTGGGAAGGGCGCATCGAAGTGGAAAATATTCTGAACGATGGTATCGGATACCCTTTATGATGGGCTGGGTTGCAAGCAAGCGGAGCTGAGGACCCTGACTTGATAAATATTAAGCCGTCGGACTTCCACAACCCCGACATCGCGTGATAGTTTTGTTTGAACCGTCTGGATGCGGAGCATCATAAAAATTGAAAAGACGCATAACAGTAACTTGGAAGCATGAACTTGGAGGATACCATTGATTCATATTGGTAAGAGCCTGACGACAGACGAGACTGAGCATGGGAGCATATTATGTAGTAAATGGTGCCGTGTGCCTGCTGACATTAATGAATACGACAACTTCCAAGGCTCCGGCAATCGTTAAGGAGCGCGGTATTTACAATTATGTACCAGCAGCCATTGATCAGGCTTCACATCGGGTCGAAGTAAACCTTGTCAAGCAAGGTAATACTTGACGTTGTTTGATTGTTTTCTCCGATGTATTGTCCACGGATAAGGCAATGATTTGGCACCGAACAGGGCCCGAGACTATGGTTGGACAGTGACACGCTCAATTTCGACTACATCTCTTTCCGCAACTAATGAACCACGCTCTACCACATCTTGAACAACCCACACATGGAGGCTTCTTTACAAATGCCAGTGGTATCAATATCACCGACTCGGTTCTCACTGATATCCGTGGCGATTTTCATCTTCCGGCTTACTCCCTTACTTTTTCCTCATATTTGACTAACAGTGATCACTAGCTCTCGGTGACTTCAAAAAATACATATCGGCGACTGCAATGCACGATTCCTTAGCGCGTCATCCACCGCCTTTGTGCCACCCTCGAACCCGGAAAAAGGTTTTACAAATGATTACGGATTGGGTTGACAATGCAGATGCCCCTAAGCGTATCATGTGGCTAAACGGCTGCTGGAGCTGGCAAGTCTGCTATTGCTCAAASTATCGCCGATCACTACAAGGACAGTCATCTAGCGGCTTCTTTCTTCTTTCAGCGGAACAACCCAGACCGTGGTGTTGCAGATCGGTTGTTTCTATCATTGGCATGGCAGTTGGCCTTTTCCATCCCCGAAACACGTCCGTACATTGAATCCGCATTGAAGAAAGAGCCCCTACTCCATACTAAATCTATCGAAGTCCAATTTAGCCGACTACTTATGGACATCTTTGAGAGCCTCCTCCGCGACAAGCCTKGCCTGCATCCAAAGAAGCCTTTGGTTATAATCGATGGGGTGGATGAATGTGCCAACGAACAACGCCAGAAGAATTTCCTGACGCTCATTGGGAATGAAATATCACTTCGCAAGATATCGCTACGTTTCCTGATCTGCAGCAGACCAGAACCACATATCCAGGAAACATTTGATACGTCAACCATGAAAACTTTGACGTGCGCCCTCGTATTAGACGATAGCTTTGCACCGATGGATGATATTCGGAGATACCTGGAGGACGAATTTTTCCGCATTTTCACGAAACGTCAGATCTCGCCTCTTCCGTCAGACGGAGATATCTACCGCCTGGTACACAAGTCATCTGGTCAGTTTGTATATGCATCGATCGTCATYAAGTTCGTAGATGATGAAGACTACAATCCAAGGGAGCAGCTGGATATTATCTTGAAGCTCCGCACAGTCCCTTCATCATCCTCATTCGCTCAATTAGACCTGCTTTACCACCAGATACTTTCACAGCAGCCCGAGACTAGATTTTTGAGGGATGCTTTTGTACTCATAATCGGGCTTGGTCGTCCTACCGTTGCTTTCGTGTGTAGAAGGCCACGGATCAGCGAGGAAAAATTGAAGCAGAAGCCACGCAGGATGCACTCACTTTTGCACATTTCGGATTCACATATTGAGACCTATCACCGTTCGTTGTATGACTTCTTTCGGAACAAGAAGCGCGCGGGCAAMTATCACACACATTCTGCGCGGGTAATGCTGGTGCGGTTACCGCGAAACGCTCGTAAGTTCATGGAGTATGATGTTCTTCCAGCGGTGATGAAAGGAGGGATGGTGGTCGTTTGGGGACTACTCATCCMGGTAGGACTCGCACTAACGCCGCTGCTTGCGGTGTGTACTACAGGGGAAACTAATGACTGTTGGGCATGTTTCTGTTTAACTTTCCAGTATCCTTTTGTAATCACTTACGGGTTATGTTTTCTAACATAACTACTTTACTAATCCTTATGTCGGTACGACATACAATTATACCCACAGATAACCGTTCATTACTTGAACTGCAGAGCCTACCAGCTCGATCACCTTTATTTCGCCACCGTCTCCGATGTTGACCACGACTCCAATTTCACTTCTCCTTCCCATCTCCACACACACACCCTGCACGATTTCTACAGCCCACTTTCCTTTTCCTTCCCTCTGTGCTAACCAGCCTGCCAGCGTACTCGCCGCCGAACCAGTTGCAGAATCTTCCAACGTCGCGGCAAACATTCTCGTTTGAATGCGCAAGGTGCCATCCAGCTCGCCATCCCCAGCCTCCTTGCTCAGAATAGTAAATGCATAAAGGCCGATGAATCCATCCCAGTCTCCCAAGTTGGGTACTGTTATTTGCTTTGCGAATGGCCCAAATCGTGCTAGTGCGTCCGTCGATTGGAGCTGGACCAGGAGAAAGGTCATGCCCTTCACGATGGACGCAACAGGCTCTGGCCCATCCAATCCATTCACATAATCATCAGCGGTTAGACGTGTCTGGTCTTTCTTGACCGTTGGGTGGGCATATGGCGTATGTACTTTGAAATCGACGGGGACTCTAAGCTTAACTCTGCCTCCCGCTCCATTGGTGGGCAGTGGAATGACAGGGATTGAGCCAGCCTTGGTCAGAAGCGTTGCCCCGCTGATCTCAGGCTGGACATTATTCAAAAGGTGCCAACCTGAACCTATCGTTGGATGCCCAGCAAATGGCAATTCCTTCGTCGTGGTGAATATGTCTATCTTCGTCTGATCCCCAGGCCGATCGCCTTCGTTTTCATGCAAGAAAACCGTCTCTGATAGGTTAAATTCTCGCGCTATCTTCAGCTTTTTTTCTGGTTCTAGATCGCGACCTGGTGGCAGATGGACAATGGCTAAAGGGTTGCCTTTGTAGGGCACTGTAGTGAAAACATCGAGTTGATAGAATTGGAGTTGTTCGGACTCTGGCATTACTAGTACTTGGCGTGACGGATTAGCCAGGCCCTGAGATCTGAGAAATGGCCACGGCAATGTGAGTGGTGCGGCGTCCCGTGAGAGCGAGCACTGAAATTGTGCCTGCACACCACGATGGTCAAGTCATCGTATGTCAAGGTGGCACTTGGTGCCGTTCAAGAATTCCCCTTGGAGCTAGATAACGCCCGCCCTGATCAGCGCCGCTGGTGCCCTGCAACTGAATCACGGTGGTATCAGTCACCGGTCACTAGCAACAGGTGGTGTGTTCAAAGTTCATATGATGGTAAGAAAAGCGTATCATAAGAGTATGTGTTCCCTAAAGCCGTTAGAGTGTAATCAACTTCCGCAACTTAGTTATTCGCATTGATACCCATCCTGCATGCACTTCGCATGTCTCTCCCTTCGGTTCAAATGTAAACCGTAAAACATAACTTTCTCCATTGGTGACTCCGAAAGCCAATCAACTACTAAATCGGCCGAAACTCAGGAGATAGCGTTTTGCTGGTCCCTCTACTCCATCTATCAATGCAAGGGACGGGATGGTATCACAAGCCGCTTTTTCTCCCCCACGATGGACCCTGGGTTTGTGGTCAACTTTCGTCAGCCCTCAAGTTGAATGCGATCCTATCGTAATCGATGGTCACGTACGGTTACCATGGCCACGAAGAGCTGAAAAGGGTGCTGCCAAGTGCTGAAGTGAAGGAGATCCAGTGATAAACCTCCTTATGCATAATCTACTAGGGTTTCTGGACATACCCTTTCATCTCCATGATTCGACTTACGAGTTTTCTTCCATCCGAGATGCTGTTCACAATCATAATATCACATAAAAGATAGACAATACGCGTGGTCATAATATAGCGGACCGTGCGTCATATATCATAAAAATACATCTAGTGTTACATCAAAGCGAAGGGGAGATCATGATCATCCTCAACTCAAACATGCACTCTTTTGTTTGACACGAACTTTCCACTACTTTTCGTGAAAAGGTCCTATACGGAATTCATGTCACTGTTCCGTGCCGAGAAGAATATGACTTACTATGTATATTCCTCTAGTAACCTGTATAATAGCGTGGCGAGACTCGAAGACAGGGTAGATGACGACCGCGAAGATGGAACAGAACACCCATGCGATTCCAATTGCTACCCAAGCCGTATAGCCTTTCGGCGTATACACTGTTTGAGCGAAGAATAGAGGAAGGGGAATAGCAATTATAAGCACGAAGAGCTAGCGTTCGATCACATTTGTAAACCATTTCGGTAATGTGTATTATTTAAATACTCACCAAAGTCAACGAAGAAACAGATGCGAATATGAATGCCTTTTGGAGGGAGGCGGGATCAAGGTCATCACCTTGGCCTGGTTGGATACTAGTCCTTGTTGATACAGCAATTATCGAGGCCGGTTTCTCGGTGATATCCAGATCTTTTTGGTCACCTTTGCCAGTTGTATTTTGGACTTCGTCAGATGACGATGATGCTGTCTTTAACGGTTTTGGTACATTGATACTACGTGTAATTGACCAATCAAAGTCCGCTGGCCACTGGGAAGGTTCGTTCAGAACAGCCAGCTCGTGAGGAAAGAATGATATATGCCATACCAGGAACGAAGTGACAGTCGCAATGATACCACCAAGGATAAAAGATGCGATGTTACCTGCAAGCATTTCATAGTCCCCCCCGCTTGTCTTGTGCCGAATGAGAAATTCGTTGAGTGAGTATAGAGATACATGCTACTCACGACGACGTTGATAACATTGTTATTTAATTTTGCTGTTGTCACTAGCCATGCAATCAAGCCTGCAGCAAATCCAATCACTGCACCAGAAATGCATCCCCACTTGTTGGCTTTCTTCCAAGTAATACACAACGCAATGGGTATCACACCAGAACCTAGGATAACTCCCATGAACGTCTAGGCGTTAGATGAGTATGTTTCGTCGCGACCGGTGGGAATTACGCACATATAACCAACCGAGTGATACACCGATGTAAAAAAAGATGAGACCGGCGATACCGCAGACCAAGGCATAGAAGCCGACCTAGAGCGAATTATAAGGTTATTTAACACCAGGCAATCAAGTACCAACCATGAGATGTCCGACTTTCAAAATTTGCTCTTCCGTCGCGTGAGGGTTGATATAAGTCTGGCGGGACGATGAATATCTATAAATAAAACGAACGAATGAGCTTACTTTGTATACATCGTATGTCAATAAAGATGAGACTGCGATTAGCTCTGCAGAGCATGCGCCTATTCCGGTGAGCGTGAGATTTATGTAACAAAATGAAATGAGATTACGACTAACTGGTAACAGCGAGGAAGAGAAGGATAAGCATAGCAGCAGCGCCCGATTTGCCGAGCAGAGCACTAGCTGCAGCAGGAGCTGGAAGACCCGCTGACACATCTGCGGCAGACAAAACCTTCATGTCTGGATCGCCTTGTAGAGCCACAGCAGCAAGACCAAGAGTGGTTGATAACGTGAATGGAATGGCAAACCTGACCAGAATTAAAATAGAAGAGGGATATTTCGAGTTGAGAAATTACCAAGCGATGCCACCCAAGAGATATGCCTTGACAGTCGTAGCAGGCCGACTTGCAATGGCACGTTGCCAGTAAGCTTGATCTTGGAACACAGTGGCAAAGTTGCCGACGATGTTAATCGCGCCAAAGATTATACCATTTTTGGATCTCATAGTTAAGTATGAACCGTGGGCATTCCCTGGCACTGGATTGGCCGCAGCCCGCTCCTGCAGCAGGCGATACATAGCAAAAGGGCTCCCAATTTTCGGACTTGTTGCGTAAACGGTGAATACGAAGACCTATAGTTGTGTAAATAGTGAGTTCCAAGGCATTTTCATGACGTACAAGAATAATTGCAAACAAAACGGTTGTATGTGTACTGCGGAGCAGGATTAGCGGAAGGAGGATTGACTCGATTTGACTTACTAGTCACATAATAGCGTCGATCGCATTCCTCCAACAACAACATAAATAGCTACGCCAGCAGGGATCAGGAAACAAGCCTGGAATAGGCTGAGTGTCCGCAAACATAGCGAGGTAATTAACACGTACCGCAATCGTGCTCATGCCAGTCAAATCTGTAACAGTTGCGGCGCCTCCAAGTATAAGCATGGAACTGACGATGATATTCGTTGCCAAACTACGCGAAGCGTTAGCAGGACCGGTCTTATTCACGATTGCGCAACAGAACATACCCAAAGAACATGAAGGTAAGATGTGCTGTTTTTCCCCATCGGGCACCAATTATCTCAAGCCATGTGTGGGCGTAGGGTGCATTTAATTTGAGTTTAGCAGCAAGCTAAGAAAGTTAGATCAATGCCAAAGTCCAAAATACGAAGGAAGCGATTAACCATGGCAAAGAGTAGAACTTGGACAGTGGCGCCAGCTAAGAACTTGTTTAAGATTATGATGACGTAGCTAAGAGAGGATCTCACCTCCGTACCACCAGGGGCCACTGAGGCCTATCGACAATGAGACTCGTGTTCCTCTAGGATTGCTGTCACTGACCATACTTATATGCAACGGCGCTACTTTGTAGCTAAGGAAGAGTATTATGTCTGGATCTTATACCACAAACTGCATAACGATGGCTCACCAGAGTTGCTGCCCACGTCCATGCGGACACGATACCTGCTGCTATCAGACCTGGCTTGACGCTCCGTGATGCACTGCTGAATTCTTCCGAATTATTCGGAGAGAACTCAGTATAACGCGACTGGAGCCAAGTCAGACCGATCATGAACGCGCTGAAAAACAGTCCGATGCCTATGAAATGCATGAGACCCGTTTAGCCGCGTTCATCATGCTCACCGATGACTGTTGAGCATAGCAAAATCCATTAGTGACTGACAACAGCGGTAAAACATGGACACAGACCAACTCCATATCCGGCGCCCTGAGGAAGAATCGTTACTGCGCCGGTCATGTTGTCCTATGAGGTGATGGCGAGGGTGCCTCCGTCGAATGAACTTGCCATTTATACCAGTGGAAGGGTCGAAGAAATTGCTTATCTTTCTCAAACCGAACAATGCGATAAGCAGGGACGAAGCATCAAATCGGGTTTAGCACGTTATCGGCGTTATCCATTGGGTTTTGTGCGTTGCTTCCAGGTCCCCACTCTCGTGCCTGTGGATGCGTGTGGGAATCTGAGCAATTTGAAACGTCGAATTTGATCAAGAACCATATGCTCGGTGGCAGTCTATTTTGGCGACTGGATATGTCAGCATTGAATATACCCTTGACGAGGAGAAGATGATGCAAGACATTGTTGACACAACATCTACGTAGTCTTGCGTAAAACTCCCGGCGGCGTCAATCAACTAGTCATCGATCATCACAGCTGCACGCTAAACAGATATTCAATTGACGTGGAAAGAACATAACGAGGACGATTCCACGCCAAGTCTTCCTGAGTTGAACACAAAAGTTGCTTGTTCTTGGCGACAAGCCATTTTTGTGCTAGCTGCTGCATTGTAATTTCAGGTCGTAATCTGGATACACGATCCAATTGCAAGGAGGATGAGCGTGACAKGTGACAAGTCACATTCATCTGACCGATTTTGGTAATATTTCTGCACAAAGGAAAACATATCAACTATCAACTACTTTTGTCACTACAGCACAGAATGAAGTACAGTTATAAACTATATTAAAAAGTCTTTGTTGTACCGGTAACCGAGAACACCTGATAAGTGAAAAAATTATAGCATCATATCACGAGTCTGTACATCCAGCCGAAAGACAGACTGGTGAGTCTAAAGATAAACGTGAGTATGTATCTGAGTTCGTTTGCACATGCTCGATCTTCAAATCACATCAGAACCTTTTCCTTGATGCTGACAGCCTTGATCCATATCTCTCCAGGTCGACTATGGTAAATCAGCAACTGTCAATCAGCGTGAAAGATGGCAAACGCTAACCTTCTTTCTCTAAGAATTCTAAACACTTTGCGTGCATCGACTGCGGGGTCTATTCCCATTTGACCGGCCACCCCTTTGGCGCGCGGAGGAAACACACCAGGCCCGCATCTATCTTGTAAATCGGCCAGCGACTCGTTTGTCCCCTCTGTTTCCACAATTACTGTCCCGTACCATCCGGGGTCCACAAAGAGTCCGTGGGTCTCGGGAATAGGAATTCGCGGGGAGAGTGACCCCTGTGGTCCGGTTGATAATCCGCGCGTTTTCGTGGAGTTTGACGGTGGTCGGATGACAAACGAAGAGCGATTTACCCAGCGAACAACATTATGAATGGCACCCTGCGGACTACATGCATGTTTGGCACGTTCAAGGTATTTATAGGTGAAAACGAATCTACATACGTCTCTGTTCTGACCCGATCTTGAAGCAGTTGCAGATTTGTAGCAATTTGTTCACCCCATTGATTGAGATCTATATGGACAATAGGATTGCTAGAATGTGGTCCAGTGCGGATGACTTTATGAAAATATGAGGGTGGAAATGCCAGTGCTGGCATATATTTGGGAAGATCGCCAACAGGTGAGTAAGAATAATCGAGATCCTGATCCAACGGAACATTAGCATTTATCCGAATGACGCGGTGAACACCTTACGATTAAGTAGCTCCCGTCCCAGATGAGTTTTCCTACATTACCTTCATCCCCAACAGCCGTATCCCATACAACGTCGCCGAAACGTATCATGTCCGTAATTCCTGCTCTTCGGCATTCCGCTTCACATTCCAATACACTCTTGTCAGATAACCAATCTCCATCCGGCGAGGGTACGAATACTCGAAGAAGCGGAGCTCGCTTCAGTCTAAACAGAGGCGATCTGAAGCCTGTGCCCGAGGTAACGCTTGGATTGCCATATTGTGAATGACCGTGGGAAAACGTGGAATGAGCTGGTGACGAAGCGCGGCTAGGTGGACGGGATTGACCTGTCCTTCCAGGAACAGATGACAGTGTTCGCGCTGAAGACTCCTTCTCCGCATGCGCCCGTAGGCGAAGCACGATTCGAGAATAAGAACGAGTGGCGGCCGTGAGACGGCGCACCATGGCATAGAGCGCTGGATCACGTTCCGTTGGGTGGACGGACAGAGATTTGACATATGAATCGGCCACACGTGCGTATTCATGAGTTGGCGTGGACACCCCGAACATGTAGTCACTCAAATCCTAGAGCAATAAATTTAGTACCGTCCCAGAAGATCGCAATGGCAAACATTACCTGCAGCGACAGAGGCAAGGGATCTGGTCCGTCCCAACACCACTTGACATATCCTACTGTCTTCAAAAACCGTTCTAACACCACCTCCGTTAGATCTCCTGTTTCTACCAGCTTTGTGCGAACGTGCTTGGAAACGCTTGCGAGAATGCACCATTCATAAAAGGAAAGATAGTTAAGAAGCTCGCCCAGAAGATCTGTGCTGGATATGAATTGCACGAAGTGAAGCGAAATTTTTCGCCTGTCAACGAGTGGTAATGTGACATTGCGAGAACTGATGTCGCTTTTCTCCTGGCTTTTGGGACGGCCGTCGACGGAAACAGTGGAGAAAGGCCTTGTCTCTACGTCATTCTTTCTCTTTGCTTCGAGTTCCTTGCTTCGTGATATCCGCCGCTCGTCGCGATCAATACTGTGCTCGGATTTGGCATCCGATTTGACGTGGTTGACAAGAGGCACGCCATCGCCGTCATTCTCGATAGATATCCGCTTCTTCAACTGGACGCTCCCATCCTCAAGCGATTCTTGTGACATTCCCGCATTTCTTGCCCTTCTTGCCTCTCTATCCTTCTCATGCGCCTTCTCTTTCTCCCTTGTTTCCTTCTCCTGGACAGTCAAAGAAGGCGTCACCATCCTTACGCCCTCGGCCTTGGCGAATGGATCCTCTCCAACGTCCAGTAACGCCATGCCAGAATTGCGTATCCCTTGGCGAGAAGCTGGCAACTGTGGTTCTTCGTTCTCAAGGGAAACATGCGCCTGAACGGGCGTGCTAACACCGTTTCCTATGATTGACTTCCTACGCGACCCCGGAGAGACAGGCGTCAATGGGCGCGTCTTGGCCGGAGTAGGTGGTCTGGATGCAGAAACAGGCGTCAACGGGCGCGTCTTCGCTGGAGTAGACGGTCTTGGCGCATGGCGCGCGTCAATGGAGGAATGGCGAGCTTTGCTAAGTTTTCTGGATTTGGTTGGCGTACCAGAAGAGTTCCTGGATGACTCCTTAGTATCAACTTTCCTAGCTCGTGGGTAGGAAAATTCTGAGGACGGCGGAGACGGATATCCTATCGCTACGTTATGAGGTGCGCCGTCGGCAAGCTTATGGTCTTGAACAGCAGCCAACGAAGGGGGCGTCATATAACCATTCATATTTGAACCTATAGAGCGATCTTGTCCATCCCACAGTCGGACGCTAACCTTCTGCTCTTCGCCTGGTTGCTGTTGATCAATATTCGCTTCCATTGCAGCGAAAATGAGTGGCTTTCCCCTAACATGGCCGACGGTGTGCATGAGCTGTGGAGTGGAACCGAAGTCTTGGTAAGAGTTATAATAATCCTGAGTCTGGTAACCATTCCGCATCTTGTGTCCTTCCGTTGAAGATGTATTTGGATGATTCGGTCGCAAACCGGATTTCGATGCGGCGGGCAATTGGGAGTCAGGAAAACTGGCAGTGGCACCCATGTTATCCCCGCCCTGGGTCACTAAAGGGTTTTTATGGACTTGGAGCGGAGGCGTTTGGGCTATCTGCTTGATTTAATCAGTGTTTCAGCCGCGAACGACGTGAAGCAGATGGTAGGACAGTGCTGGTACGTGATGATCTCATCAATAAATTAATTTTAAGGTACGCAGCGTACTGCTTGTCAGGGGAATGGTGTTATTATTGTCACCGAACCGAACAACTCACGGAAGATTGGCCCTCTGATATCGAAGGACTAGGATCTGGGGAGCCTGAAGGGCTTGGTAGAGATTTCGTAGAGTAGTCCTATTGAGGGCCAAGGTCAGTATCGATGAAGACTCATTCGAACTGCGAGCGGAATGAAAAAAGAAAGGCGAGAACGGGACTAGAGCGGGGCAGATATAAATCCCAGTTAAACAATCAACCAGCCGCCTAGAACAGCGGGGTATAAGTAAGAGAGAGATGATGGAGCATATCAACAAAGAACAAAACGGCATTCCCGAGACGGGATAAAGTTAGGGCAACCCAGCAGAAAATGAACTGCTACGATGCGAAGAAGCTCGTCAAGAGCCTATCCAGATCAACGGCAGGAAGCAAGAAGGCGGGAGAAAGAAGAGGGAGGCGATTYGTTCAATTGGGCGGTGTAAGCCAGCCAGCGGCCGAAAAGGCTGAGTAAAGTGCAATGTAAAGACCAAGGAGCTTCTTGCACGTTTTCTCCAACGGCAACGGCAAACAGCGCGATATGCATCCCCAACCACTCCGATTCGCGCTGTGCAAAGCCGTAAAGCGCCCACCGCCTCTGCCATGCCGGAAGTGATAGCGACGGAGAAGCCAAAATTATCCACACAAGCCCGAACTACGCGAAAACAGAGTTGAGACACATAGGAGGCGGAATGCACTCGAGCTCAATTGACGCGTCGAGTCAAGACAATACCCGTCCGGGCTGTTTCATCGAGGTATCTCCACAAGTGTCATGCCCTATTCGTATGCTTGACCTCGAATTCGGGGTTGGWATATATCTTTATCGCTTGCGTAGCAATCGCTGCATCCCGTCGAAAGGTCTGTCCATGCGGGTACCCGACTTATCAGCACTCCGGCTAGCGTTGCCCTGGATGGAATGACTGGCACCAATATCGCCGGCATTCAAAGCCTCATTAACTCCCCATATTCTGGGCAACATTCCTCCGGGCGATGGGGCCTGAGGTGCCGGTAACTGTTCCCTGACCAGCTAGGCCGGATCGAAGCAAGGGGAAAAGCTTGTTGTCCAGCTGCCGTTACACGCTCTCCACTTTCTTTGCTAGGAAGGAGGCGAGTAGGATTAACATTTGCACGTGTTCATCGACAGTTTGCATGGATTCCCACCAACGAGGCAACGTGATCGTCTCCCCTAGTGTATTTAAAGGCGTAGCAAGGGGGTAGTCGAGGAGGGTGTGTCCAGGGGCTTCATGGCATGACGTGACCATATGGTGTTTACGAGGTGATGGTGGTTGAACCAGAAGGCGCTCAATCGCCCATTACGTCCTGGATGACGATATTATCTCACATGATGAAGGGATTCATCGGCAAGTGGATTAAAGGCAAGAAAAGTGGCAAAAGGAGCAAAAAAGGAAGACAAAAAAGAAAGTAGCTCACCCGATAAAGCGTAATTTCAGGAGACGCGTCTTCCGCGCGCAGTTCAGGCTTGATCTCGTCAGTAGCGTCAACGAAGACGTCACCATTCTCACTGTCTTGGCCGCCCGTTGCAGGTCGACTTGGCAATGCTCTGTCAAGGTTGATATCGCGATGAACAGCCGCGCCGTTGGTATTGCCAAGACTATTAGCATGGATATGCGTCGGGCTGGCACTGCGATAAGAGTTTCTGTGGCTGCTCCGGGGTGCAGGGTCGCTGTAAACGTCCAATTTAGACTCTGGCGTTGATACATCCTCTCGTAACGAGTACGCAGATGGCACATGTTCATCCACAGTGGCTACGCGATGCAATACGTCATCAGCATTCCGTTGCTGGGTTCCCGTTTGATGTGATGGTTTGATGGTATGCCTGGGGACAACTGTCCTGAGAGCAGATCCGGAAGTTAGATCATGCTGCCCCGCATTCACCTCAGCACGGGGCGATGAACGGATATCATCCATACGCCGCCGCAGGCTGAAATTAGGTGAGGGCGCGGGTGCCAAAGGTCGATGAAAGGCAGAACTAGAATCTGGTGGGGACATAGGGGAGCTTCTGTGTTGGTCAAAAACTGAGCTTTCTTGAACTTGCCGTGGAGAGTCAATAGAGACCCCCCTGCCTTTGTAGAACTGTTGAGCTCGAGTCCCGTACGCAGATGGGGGCGAAGCAGTTGGCTGCGAAGGATGAGCGCTGTGCGACAGTCGAGAAACAAGACTCCGCTGTGTCAAAGATGTCTGTTCATTCGTCCGCACAGCGGCAGGAGGCGGATCATCATCCGGAACTGGAACCGGGAGTGGCTTTTCCTCTAGTCCCGGAACTCGACGCGACAACCTTGCTGCTTGCCGCTGAGGCGTCATCGCGGCTGCGGAGGCCGCGCGCGAGACTTGGGCATGTTGAGGCCCCAACTGTGGGCTATATGCGTTGGTTTGTGCGTTAGTCTCGGCTTGTGCACCCTGTCTCGGCATGTCAAGTTGGGGAAGTTGCGTTGTTCGCCTCAAGGTTGGCGCACGGGGCGAACCGAGATTCATTGGCTGAGACACGGCAACATGTGATGGATTGCGAGCTGGTCGTCCCGAGGAAGTTAGGGAAGTCGCAAGCCTGGCGAATATAGGTGCAGTAGGGGGACCCTTGTTGGGTTCTGCCGCTGGTGCAGGCTCACGCTCCTGATTTTTTGACTTTCTGCGAAGGAAACCAGCCATCGCAGGGCGCAGAGAGAAGGGGAGAGAAAGGGAGAGAAAGGAAAAGAAACGTAAACGTTCCTGCAAGGCTGCCTTGAGGTGTCGCCAGTGTTGTTATTATTGAATGATCAGATCAAGCCGATCCAGGGAGACAGAGAGTGGGAATGTACTACACGTTCCGAATGGAACTTCTTTCCAGTTCCCGTTTAGCTCAGTTGGTAGAGCGCGTCACTAGTAATGACGAGGTCAGTCGTTCGAGTCGGCTAATGGGAATTTTTATTCCCCAGTTCACGACCGACTTGGAGATGTTGATGAACTTGATGGTGGATTTCCACTTCACCCCATCTTACATTACATGTTGCAGACGTTCTCCAGGAATTCAACGATGATGACGTAGTGCAAAATCTAAGTCGAATAGGCTCCTCCGATTCCTCCTGGTCAA